>OZ005749.1:2227500-2480000 GCA_963930835.1 Spongia lamella
TAACAGGATATTTAAATGTTAAAAGTGCATGTTGCTATGGGGAATCGTTAGATATAAAGGATAATTCAAATAAATGATAAAAGTAAGAACAAATCGAAATCTAACAAAAGTCACAACATTAAGCAGACGGTTAAATTGCATACAACTGTCACAAAGGCACATGAGGATAAGTTTTAGCTATAGTAACTATATATATAAGATATCATCTATTTAATTTGTTACATATCTGTCTTTTATCAGATATTACCAGTGGTGTAGTTATAGTTTGGCTGGGTGGGCACCTATCCAAATTGCTTATTTATTAGCTTATAGGTCCTATATCAACATATTCACAGCTATTCCACTGTCCAGGCCCAGCCTTGGCTACACCAAAGGATATTATGTTAGTTTACTCAATTTTCAAGCTTCAAAGTTTTGAGGTTTTTGAGACTTAGCTATATATACAGAGCTAAGGCTTGCATGACTTAGCCGCTACATCTGTAAATGAATCTCCCCTACACAACAGAACATTGACACCACAAACTGTTTTAAGAAAGCTCTATTAATTATCTACATGCTACAAAACCAGCTGAGGCAGCATTATGCAAAGCATCTACATAAGTGTGTAGCGTAAAAAAATTGTTTACCACAAAATTCAATTACTTATGTACAAAATATTTGAATGTAAGATCTTGCGAATGGTCAGATTTTGACCATGAAGGATAGCTTGAATTACTTCATGTTAGCTAATTCCTGTTGAGACACTACCAATTTTTAACCTATACACTCGCAGATCATAACATACCCATACCTAATACAAAACAATTCACCTGCAAATAGCTACGTATACTGTTGCTGTGTTTTACCAAATCCATTCTTGAATAGCAGATGGCTCTTTTCAAGTAATAGCTACAATTACTTTCTATTTTTTCAATTTAGTATTGTCTTTAAATAACAGCATGCCACTCCCATAATTTGCTAATCTTCATAAAGTAACACCAATTTTGCCTTATCATGAACCACAAGTAATAGCTACAACTACTTTCTATTTTCAATTTAGTATTGTCTTTAAATAACAGCATGCCACTCCCATAATTTGCTAATCTTCATAAAGTAACACCAATTTTGCCTTATCATGAACCACAAGTAATAGCTACAACTACTTTCTATTTTCAATTTAGTATTGTCTTTAAATAACAGCATGTCACTCCCATAATTTGCTAATCATCATAAAGTAACACCAATTTTGCCTTATCATGAACCGCGATAGTGGTTCATAATAGGGATCCAACAAAAATTGTATAGATGTTTATCCTTTAACAATGGTGTAAACATGCTACTACACATAACAGGCTAAATACTAGTACATGAGTGAATATCATCTGGCTATGGATTACTTGGTGGACAAAAGTTTGATGAAAAGTCCTATTGGTAAAATGTTGGCAACCTAAGCAGTTTTGTGTTAAACAACTACAACACATCAAACAATTAAAAGGCATGTTAGAGTAACTCCATTCCCAAACCACTGATGTGTAGCTATATGGTATTCCAGACTACACAGATAAACATTGCATGCATGTAGCCATAGCTATATGCATGTGTACACTGTATAGCAGCATGGTATAGTGTAGGGCATTTGTGTACGTGTGTAAGTGTAGTGTGTGTAGCAGAGCATGCAGTATTGTGTAGTAAACAAGCCCACTACGTAATTATAAGTGACTATGCAAAACTGTGACTATTTTTGGGCTTGTCACCTGCTCAGTAGCCACATTATATGCAGCCATCCATCAATAATTGTATGCAACTTAATAGAAGAATTGAAATTGAAGCACGTCGTGTGCAGTCACGTATATTGCTGAAAGTAAAAGTACCATAATCCATACCGCATACATCTAACCATACAAGTTAGCTGACAATTTATAAATCTTGTGGTGATGCTGCTAAGGTGGGTCAACCACACTACAAAACTATCGTCAAGGATCTTCCTATTATGTACACATTTTTACAGGTGTGCTGTATGCTAAAAGTTTTGTACAAATACAGCTGCAAGCTTATGTCAGCAATTTGCCCATAATTATGGTAAATTATAGGTATGTGCACAAAATCTTTGATATCAGTTGAGGTCAAGAAGTTACTTATCAAAAATCTTTTTAACTACTTGGATGACTCATACAATAGTTTATAGCATATTTTCACAACTATGATTGGCTTTGTCACTTGGCCACCTTTTTCACACCATCATTATTAATAAAGGTGGCCAATTGCAAGTGACAAAGCCAATCATAGTTGTGAAAATATATTATAAACTGTTGTATGTCATTCAAGTAGTTAAAAAGAGTTTTGATAAGTACATAACTTCTTGGCCTCAACTGATATCAAAGGTTTTGGTTGCACATACCTACGTATTTGCAATGCTGCTTCTGATTGGCCTCGCACTTTTTTTACACCCAGGGTGTTTTTGTTTAGCATAGGTATATACAAATGTATTGCAATTACTCACCTAATAATGTATGAAATGGTGCACATGTAATGTATCTTACAGCACTTGTATGTTACCAACAGATTAAATGATGTGCTACACAAAAGCTTAAAACTGACCATGGTATTTGAGTACTGTGATCAAGACCTTAAGAAGTATTTTGACACCTGTAGGGGTCGTGTTGATAAAAAAGACAGTGCAGGCAGCTATAGCTATATATTATCTTACAGCTGTGTTGTTATAGCTGTATGTATACTTAATATAAATTCCTATGTAGCTAGCTGGTTATTCCAACAAAATCTTTGTTTATATGTATTTAGCTACTATTACAGTATATAAACTCAAGATAATGATAAACTCTAGATGATCGAAATAATGAATGCATGTTACTATGTATATTAAATGCATACAATCAGTTATCTATGGCTAATACTATTAAGATTACATGTAAAAGAAGAATTGTAGGTAGCTAAATCATCAGCCATCTTTTGGTAGGATTTTGTTATCTATAACAGCTAAGATTGAGTTGTACTATTACGCTTGCCACTACATCAATGGGCCGGGAAGAGTTATTTAAGCATATTTCATCAGAACAAGTTATGTTGTATAGCTAAATCATTATACAACAAAACCTTGGGCGTTGATTCAATCCTTAGTGCGCACTTTTTGTTAAGTTCATAGAGGCCAAGAAACAAGAAATACACGCGGGCACACCAGTGTGTTATTTATGCGACCGGTCAAGTAGTCAATTTCAGCCAAGGTGGAGTCTAATCTGACTTTGGATGATGATCACAGGAGGTAATTTATGTTGTAAATCAAAATGTTCAAAAGTATTGTAAATTTTGCTTTTGGTGGGAGTCACAGATGATGACAAATGTTGATCTGAGAGTCAGTCTATGACCACTGTTTCAGCCTATCATAACTCAAAAACTATGGCGCCTATTTCTACCAAATCTACATATTTTAATGCCTTCACATACAGTACCTTACATACTAAATTTGAAAGAAATAGTCCTAGCAGTTCCTGAGATACGAGTCCCTGAAACTCGTAGGATTTTCTTCGTGTTTTTCTTCTTCTTCTTCTTCTTCTTCTTCTTCTTCTTCTTCTTCTTCTTCTTCTTCTTCTTCTTCTTCTTCTTCATCTTCATCTTCATCGCACCAGACAATAAAAGCCTGCGCAAACTATGTTCTTGTGCACCAATTTCAACGAAATTTGGTGCACAAGTAGCGCTAGCGCTACACCCTACATCTCCACAAAATTTGGTACGATTCTCAGTAAAATTGAGGAAAATATGAGCGATAGTCTATACAATTTTTAACTAATTTGTTGGCACGCCTACCGGAAAAAGCGTTGGTGCTTATCGTTCTGAAATTTTTGTCAGGCACTAATCTAACATTAAAAGTGGACCGTTTTGATGGATTTGTAAATCGGAGCAGCATAGCCAATTTTATGATCACGAAAAGTAGGTGTAATAATTTATGACGAAATTTTTTAAAAGAGGCGCTTATATCAACATAGTTGTCTTTATAAGTATATATGGTGGGATGACACGCTGAGCCATTGGTTTAGACCTGGTGACAAAGCCTGGTGATAGTCTCGTGAACCAGACCCTATTTCTCCGCAGGGCGCTTATCGATTGGAGATTATAAGCGCCCGCTCCGAAAGGGTCTGGTCTACTGCCTATACCTTTTTGGTTCTACAAATCCCCAGATTTTGGGGATTGTTGATTAGTGTGGATATGTTACAAAGAGGTGTAAATAAACAATGCGTAACGAATCCTGCTGGTGAGTTTCACGTGTCTGCTAGTCAGAAACGTATGGTTTATTTACACTTCTTTGTAATATATCCACACTAATCAACAATCCTCAAAATCTGGGGATTTGTAGAACCAAAAAGGTATAGACAGTAGACCAGACCCTTTCGGAGTGGGCGCTTATAATCTCCAATCGATAAGCGCCCTGCAGAGAAAGACCCGTAATTGTAGCAACAATAGATCGATACTCTCTAATAGAACAGTCACTAATGTTCTGCATATATGTAACTAATAAATGACCTGTTATTTCTAAAGAAGAAGTGATAATCTCAACCAAAAATACCCTGGCTGTAAAAAAGGAGCGGCCAAGAACTAAAAAAGGCCTGGGTAAAAAAGAAGTGAAATCAAAATGGGCGGCCAAGGCCTGTGTAGTGTTCCTGCTGATGGAAATAAAATTTTAATAATCACAAGTCAGGATGCAAAACATTTTGGCTTAGCAAGAGCCTTTGGAATTCCAGTCCGATCATTTTCAGCTGAAGTACATATACATTTTGTCTATAATTTTATGATTGAATCCTATAGATTAGAAACTTCTGTTGTTAACAGTGTGCGAAATAGCAGCCTGACAAGGGACATTTTCCAGAGATGCACTATTTGTCAGGGCATTTATGGAAAAAATATCCTAGAAGCAAAAGCTACATACAATAAAATATTGAGAAATGCAATACTGGATATTATCCTGCACATTGTCATGCAAGCTTTAAATTTATCACATTCTGCATAATTGTAGATGTTAATCAATCAGATAAAAGCTTACTAGGTGTTTGTTTGCACTGTGCCATCTCTCCCTTTTGTCTGAGATGGAAAAGAGGTGCTTGGCTTAGCTGAGGTGTGACACAAGTGCCTAGCTAATTGAGCACCTGACCATAAAAGTGCTGTGAAGCAGTCACTCTCAATTGATCTGCATGATGGTTACTTACCTGGCAAAGAACTGCTTAGACGATCAGGTGATCAATGATCACAAAGATTTTGACCATGCCACCAATCCTGTACTTCAAGCTTAGTTAATCCTAACAAAATGTAAACACTCAAAATATTTTTATACGCTGCATAACTTAAAGTAGCAGACTTCATTGTAAGCACAACACTCAAAGCCATTTTGTAACAAGAAAATCAGTGTTCAAATAGTTCTGCATTTAAAATATAGCAAATATGTCTGAGTAAATTATTTCACGTATGTACAGATAGCTACATTAATTTTTTATGTGTTGGTATTTGTATGCATAATGCTAATATCATCAGCATTATCAATCTTCATAGGTTGTTACTCTGTGGTATCGGCCACCAGATGTGTTAATGGGTGCACAAATCTATACCACTGCCATTGATATATGGTCAGCAGGCTGCATCTTTGCTGGTATGTAGGCCAAATACGATTATTAATACTGTATTGATTTGTTGATTTGTGTTTTAGAACTTTCAAATGGAGGCAAGCCTTTGTTCCCTGGCAATGATATTGATGAGCAACTCAAGAGAATATTTTGGTAAGCACTTCTACAATTGTTCAGTATTTTAATACGACTGCATGGCAAAAGGTGTTTTACCATCTTTAAATGTCAAAAATGTTGATCACGTGACTGGTTATTACCTACTGGTTATGTAAGTTCAATCAGCTTTGTATGGTACATTGAGCTGGTAGAAATCCTTTGTATCAGTAGATGGATTTGTCATCTTTTTGGTAGCTATCCATGTGTATACATATTTGTAGGCTTGTTGCCGAGTTGTTGGTACTCCTACAGAATGAATGTGGCCTGAAATGCGAAGGCTACAAGGCTACAAAGTGAGTTACTCCTCTAGGCATTTCTGTTGTGTGTTAAGTATTTATTAATGTATAGCAATACCCAGAGATTTCACCTGTACCAATGGCCAGTGTTGTCTCATCTCTAGATGAGAGGGGACTGGACTTGCTTAAGGTATGGTAATTAGCTACAGCATGTATAATAGTAGCTAAACAAAAACACCTTGCATGGGTGTAAAAAAGTGCGAGGCCAATCAGAAGCAGCATTGCAAACAGGTGCGACCAAAAACTTTGATATCAGTTGAGGCCAAGAAGTTACTTATCAAAATCTTTTTCACTACTTGAATGACATACAATAGTTTATAGCATATTTTCACAACTATGATTGGCTTTGTCACTTGGCCACCTTTATTAATAATGATGGTGTGAAAAAGGTGGCCAAGTGACAAAGCCAATCATAGTTGTGAAAATATGCTATAAACTATTGTATGTCATTCAAGTAGTGAAAAAGATTTTGATAAGTAACTTCTTGGCCTCAACTGATATCAAAGTTTTTGGTCGCACCTGTTTGCAATGAATCCCGTTATGCAGCGAGAAGCCCCTCGCGAAATATAGAATATAATCGCGTAAATATATTCGTTCGTTCACTCATTCGTTACAGATGAAATAATAAGAAACACATCCATCTATATACTCCGTTTCGCCTCCTTTACATTATACTTCGAACAGTCGAGGTACTTCCCTCTAATATTGGCCTACTCAACTGACATCCGGCTAGTGGTTCAATGCAGTCAAAGTGAATCGAAGACACGTGAGTGAGTTCTATCCACTGGCATCTACCCTGTTGAATATCTTCAATGTTGTATTTCGATAAAATGGTCACCGGTACTCTACCACTGGGTAAGAGAGATACTGGTTTTGGTGAATACAGGAGCCACGTGGGGATCCCTCGTTTGTAGTTATCTGTAGCCAAGTATATTTCAAGCTGAAATAGGGTGGCTGCAGCAATTATCTCTGTTGTGGTACCCCATGTGTACAACTTCTTCATATTCTTCACATGACTGTTGAATGCAGTTCCACTGATGGATTTGTGAATAGGCTCAAATAGAGTTTGATTAATCTCCTCAAATTCAACTATTGCTTTCCTTAGATGGGCGTGGTAATCTTCTACACCACTTAGCGCTTTAGAGAGAGCCCTAAATAAGCAATTGCCGTCACCCAAAACTCTATACGCTTTCCTTTGTTGCTCATTAAGAAATGGCTTTAAAAGGGAATATCCATTGGGAACTACTGATGCTGACTTGTTTGGAATCATGTCATCTGGGATGATGATGTCTGGAACATTAAGGCCAGGTGGTTTAAGAAATTGAGGGAAAGAAGAACACATTTTCTGTATCATTACAATAATAGCAATTGAAACAAAATAACTTAAGTGTATACCTTCATAACATCTTCACTTGAGCACTGGCTTGTTGAATGATGAATATGTTTGACAGTTGTATGTGAAAATGGAATATTGTCAGTGTAAATTATAGTGCAACCTGAGTACCTGATACTGCTGCTTGTTTTTGCAATGAAGTTTTACATGTTGGTAAACCTAGTGTGGGTTCTACAGTTACATCTGGAGTATGGATTCTTATGCATTTATGCATAATACATGCTTGTCGGAGCTTTCCTGGGCCACCAAACTTTGGTTTGTCAAGACAGTATTTGCAGGATTTGCAGTTCAAAGAAATACACCCTACACATTCTCCGCATCTTGGTCGTTTGTTACCTTTGCAGTGGTAAGAATTTACCAATGATATTTTCGTTGTTGCTTAGCTAATTACCTGTTACAATTTTCTTGTTAGTAGAGGTGTTTTTTTCTTTGTTGTCTGAGTGTATTAATGATATAACAATGAATGCCACTGTCTTGATGATTGTGTATGGTATGTATACCTGATGTTAATTCTTCCAATGTGGATAAATTTTCTGGCTTTGCTGCAGTAATCTGTGATGTTCCTTGAGTGTCTGAGTTCTTCATCCTATCATCTATTATTTGCTGACTGCTACTCTCCTTAACACAAATATACATCAATGTGAATTTTCTTGTTATGTGCTAATGGTACATATAATTTATTTAATACATACCTCGTTTTGAAAACATGTGAACTTCTGTGTTATTTGCATTCTCTCTTCATCATTAGCATGCCTAGTAGTGCAATTATTAAGTAAACAAGTACATGCATGGATGTATTAACACATATCAAATACCTTAAAACATTTCCGTTCTTTTTTCTTCCAGGTGATTTTACTGTTTTTTTAAATCTCCACTGATGTTCAACAGACTTTCCTGGTGGAACCTTCTCCTTCTTGGTCAATGAATCAACTGGTTTAGATACTGGTGTAGCAGCTTTACAAGTTGCAACGGCCTGATGTAACAGTGCATTAATGTGATCAAGGTATGGTATAACTTGGTTGTTGTTTGTGTTGATGTGCAATTGCAAATCTTTTTGTAGTGCGTTGAATGTTTGAAGTTGGATAGAACAATCTAAAAATAAGACATTTCATGAAATTATGATGACAGATATTTCTATACTATACAGCTACCTTTCTGAGGATCAGAGACTTTCTCAGAAAATACTAAATAACTTGTGCATTCATCATCTGCATTGCTAATACTTCCCTGGTAGTTCTCATTATCTGTTACAGGGTAATCTTCCATAACAGTTGATTCAGTTTGCTCATTACCGAGTTGTATATGTGAAAGAGAGTGAACTCGGTGAATATGTTTACAGATATGGCCATTATTAAAGTGGTAGCATTTATCATCACACTTGTACATGTGAGGGCACAGGAAGTTACATTCTGTAGCTGTACAAATTTTGTCATCTTGTGAGGTGCACTGCTGACATGTAGTAATATGTCATATACCCACCAGGAGAGGTTCTTGATAAACTTTCTACGTGCCACCTCCCATCATTAATTTCCTAGAACACAAAAACAACTGGTAAAAAAGTTATTTTATTTTCAAAGCTAAACATCATGTATCAGATGTATGTACATATGATATAACTAAAAATTTCTGCTACTTTAATGCTATGTGACAGACGTGTTATGCATTATTACTGAAATGCATTAAGAATTACAGTAACACTTTATATGTGGAGTATTCTATTGCATGAAAATAATTATCTTAAAGTGATTGTACACAAGGAAAACAGGTTATGTATTTGACCTGGACTTTTTCTTCAGGTATTTCAAGACCTCTTTTGTGGTAATTCATCTCCTGCTTTACCTTCTTGCAAATTGCCGGTGGAAGTTGACGGTCTTTCTTATATCGGAAAAATGCATCTTTCTCATATTCCAAAAGATGGTGGATAAGAAAATCAACTCTGCGGTTTACCTTTCCATTCAGATATATTGTCTTGAGCTGATTGTGAAAACTGAAAAAGCAGTACAAGGTAATATTTAGAAATATGTCTCAGTGCTATATAATACATAGTTACCTTTCTACATACATGTTGGTATCTGTATCACCATGGTCAAAATGACGATAGTATTTGGCCCATTTTTCTAATATAATAACACAAAGATTGTATGTAAGTGAATGTAGCTAGCTACATGGATGTAAAGCAAGTGCACATCCTATTTGTGTATTTGTGTTGGTTATAACTGTATCTACGTACCTGTTCGATTTTCATAATTTTGATGGAAATACTTCACAAAATCAGGTTCATCTGATGACCAAACTCTGTCAAATTGAGCCATTCTACTCTCAAATACTTTAGGGTCATTTTCTGATGCTAAAATACAGAGAATTTGGTACAATTCTTTTTGATTTTGGGGCTTTGCTGATCTGATTTTGTTCTTCCAAGCTCTACATATATATGCAATAGCTAACAGTTAGTACATAAATATTAGAATAACATACCGATCTACATGCCATCGGCACAACAAATGCTTCACATCTCCAAACACAGACTGTGCAGCTGACCAACCAGTGTTGTCTAAAATAGTTGCATGTAGCTATTATTTAACACTTGTCATTAAATATTGTCTGTACCATCATCTGTCATCATAACTTTCACACATGTAGATGGTGATTTGGCTTTGATGCTACTAAGAAATGCTTGTATAATTTCACTGGATTCATGGTCTGACAAGCACCATGCTACTGGCTGACCTACATGTATATACACATATGTACGTACATATACATAGCTGATGTTCATTGTGTGATACTGTACATGTGTATGCACAATGACATTAGGGTTGGGCGGTATCAACAATACCTTCTTACAGTATACCTTGATAATCAATACCTCGGTATGACTAAAATACCTTGGCATGACTAAAATATTGACTAAATGTAAATATATGATTTTACTGCACACACAACAACAGATGTACTGATATGTTTGAATGACACAATGACATGTTTCACACAAATGCATCACATTAATGTATTATTTTACTATCAAATAAGGTGTAAATTCCCAACACCAATTATATTTCAATAAATTCAAAATACACAATAAATTACTTAAATATATGAATAAATAATACCTAAATATGGTATTTCGGTATTAAAAATCCTAGTCGGTATCAAAGTGATATCACGGTATGACTAAAAAGTCGGTATATTGCCCAACCCTAAATGACATTAAATGGTTACCTTTGCCATGGTCATCTGGTACAATGCATGAAATGAGTTTAAATCTGTACTGATTAGTACCATGTGTGGAATCAATACATAATATGGTAGAAGCATGTTTTTGATATAGCTCCATTTGAAACTTTGTTTGTAGAGCCAGTACGAAAGATTCTTCTGGAAGCATGGGGTACTGAGGTTCCTTAGTGCCTTGGGGTTTGTATATCAGAATAGGGTTAAAAGGTTCTCCTTTAAGTTCTTCCACCATCACACTGACTGATACAGCGTCATTATCATGTCTTTTAATGCCAAAATCCTTGATCTTCATTTGAATGTTATTGATATCAGTTTTAGTTAAAAAATGTCGTCTTGTAGCATCACTGTCAAAATCATCCCTATTTGTTCTATCCCCAACAGCTTCACGAACATCTATAGATAATAATTACATGAATTATAGCTAAATATTAAATTATTACTGTGGCAAGAACCCATAAAAATTTTATTCACTAATTAGTTAAGATTAATTAAAGAAAAAATCCCCAAAATTGATGAAATGTATAATTATATGCTAAGGTAATATAGCTGTGTGGATAGACTAACATTCATTCACTTACCATTTAAGATACGTGTTGGAGGTACACCAATACTTAGCTTCATTGCAACTACTTCTTTAGTACCTATTGGTAATGGAAGGTATTTAAGTTCACCATGACCCAGAGTATGATTGGTGTGAGCTGGGATATATTCCACCTCTACATGACCATCGTGGAAATTATTCACATACATGCGAGATAAGCATGTTTCATTAATCTTCCTGCTGTCTTTTTGATGTAATCTTTTCTTACTGGTGAGTCGTGGTTTTGTGTTCTCTTGATATGTTCCACTTCGACAACATATGTAGAAGTGCCGTTCTTTGATAGCTGTAAGAAGATAGCTGTATTGAACATCAGCTAGTCACTAGTCAGACAGTGCACACAATAGCTAATATACTCTTGTAAATTGCTATGTATAATTCTGTAATATGTTACCTTCAGATTGTGGATGATAAGTCTGTTGCTTTTTGACATACGAAGTGCAAGAGGTCTCTTCTTCTTTTTCTTTCCATGCTAAAAATTCCACCATTGAAGGAAATTTCAAATCTTTCTTCCCTATATAAATGAAATTCAGCAATATAACATTATAGCTACATGTACAGTACTATAACAATAGCTAACTCTTGATGTTAGCTACCTAATGCATCCTGATGAACGGCTTCACAGTGACAGAGTAATTCCTTATTAGTTCTGTATGCTCTAACCCCACAATTGAGAGGGCATTTAAAGTTCCTAGTGCACTCAGTATCATTCTCTATTCCATGAGCTTCTTTGAGGTGTTTAGTGAGGCGATACTTCCTGCTGTATACCTTGGAGCACTCTGGATACGAACATGCAAACTTGTGACCATTATCTGCAGCTGCAGTTGGCTCAACATCAGAGTCTCGTTGTACATGGCCATCCGTGTCCGTATCTACAGCAACCTACGTATAACGCACGTCGATAGAACCACAAGCAGTAGCTTAAAAGGCCAACATACAAAATCACAATCCTTATTCTGCTGAACTTCCACCTGCAGGTTATCCATTCTTTAAGGATTACGCGCGCGAATCTACTCACGTGCCCAGAAACAAACACGTGATGGAATATTTAATTTCGCGGAAGGGGCTTCTCGCTGCATAACGGTATTCGTTAAAAATACCCGATCGACCGTTAAAAATAATTATTATGGATGAAGATGTACAAATAGTTGATGTGAATGAGCCAGAAAGAGAAAGTGATGAATCCAAAGATGGTGTAAAAGAAAGCTTCAACAGACCTCTTTGTTGAAAGTTACTAGGTATGCTTGTACAAAAGTATAACGGATCGACGCCCACGCATTTGATTACATTTTGAGTGAGTTAGTTACTCCTGTGGAGATTGTAGGGACAGAAAACCCTATGCAAGGTTGCACTCTAGTAACTAATAATTTTAGCTACTTGTGATTATATAGAGCCATCAACTATAAGAGATTTGATTCAACAGGAAATCGTCGTTTAAAATTGTAACTAGCTACAGTAAATTTACAACATGCATATAAACTACACACAATTACATACATACTATGCCGTTGTGTTATCATAGCTGTTCAACAAAATACTAAAAGTGACTTTGATGTATTGCGTCAGCTTCTGGGGGGCTGTGCCCCCCAGACCCCCTGCATTTGAAGAGCCTTTTCCTTTTAATCTTGCCTCAGTAAAGCTAAATTCCTGACTACGCCCCTGCAAGCTAATCCCTTTGCCCCCTCTCTTGGCTCCCCTGACTATCTCATATGTCACTTGCAATTGGTATTATCTCACTATGCAAAACTATGGGATGTGCAAGCACAGAAACCCCCACAATAATACAATTGCATAGCTACTGGTATAATAAGCATGCATCTAAATCAGTTGTTAAAAATGTGTTTGAAACATTTTCTGTAGAAACATCTTGTTTGCAACCCATAGTACAGAATAACAGCAGATGAGGCATTGAAACACCCCTACTTTTCTGATTTAGATCCAACAGTAGCAGCACGGTATACTTGAATTATTTTAAATACAAATGCTATGTCATGACAATAACTACATCTAAATTATTACATAATTATTATATATATATATATGACAGCACACTCTAAATATAGTCACTGTTTATTGTAAACCATTTTGTTCAATTGCATGGTTGTAATAGTAGATTTATCACTTTTGTAGAGCAATTAGCTTTACAGTAAGCGATGTTCTGCTCCATATCTTTTATCACCAACCATTCATAAAATGTTTTCACTGATTCTATAAAGCAAAGAATGTTTAGGTGTGTATAGTTTATACGTAGTCCACATTATTTAAGCTTACCAGCAGTTGTATTTCCAATAAATTTAAAGCGTATATTAATGAAAATATCTGCAAAATCTTTGCTACTGTACGTTTCTGTATAAGCTGACGTTAACTCTGGTAGCCATACGTGAATGCGTACACGAGAGGAGGTGAGGTTCTCAATAGCAACCTGATCTATATCTTTGTTAACTGTTTCATATACTTTATGAGAATATACTATTGAGCAAGTTGCATTGGACTTTGGTGGTACACCCGGGTTTAAGGTTGGTGCTATATATGGAATGCTACCATTTGTTTCCAGTGCTAAAAGAAATATATAACAGGTAAACAAATAGGCGTGCATATACGTATAGTGATTACTTTTGTTGCATTTTGGACAACAATATGTCTCTTCTTCTACTGGGTCATCAGGTGTGCAGGCTCTTACTGGAGGACAGGGTGGTATCTCACATTGTATTGTAGCGTTCTAAGAGAAGTTAGTTACTAGGAGAATAAGACAACACGTATGTAGCTATGTAGCTATTATACCTTGCAAGTGCAGTTTAGGCATTTTACAATGCCAAATTGAATGTAATATGGATTCCATGTATCATTCTCTTGGTAAATGATACCATTTTCTTCACAACTAGCTGTGTAAAACCATACATTCCATTACTTGTGTAGGTGTCGCTTACAATAAATACCTTGTGTCAATGAAATTGGGATTTCTGTAAAAAAAGAGTATTACGTAGGTCTGTGTCATTTGCTATGTAATGTTATCTAACATAATTGTGTACTTATGAATATCTTTATTACCATTCATACATCGCGGACAGCATTTATGTGGTTCTTCAATTTGTTGGCTTTTGTCACATTTCAGTTGAGGACAAGACTCAGAAATATTTTCACAGGTGGTGTTTCCATTCTGTAAAACACATTATAAGGCTAGGTGATTTTTCTCCAAATCTTACATAGCAAAAGCAGGCTTCACAAGGATCAGACTGACTCATGGGAACCATTGATAGCTCTTTATAGTGTTCTCCACCATATAGACAGCCTTCTGCAAAGGATATTGTAATAATTTATGCACGTAGCTAAACCATAACGTGTAGATTAGTGGCATGTCCATGTCTTGTTTTTTAATTGTTGGAAATATGTATCTATAGTTTAACTATTCAGTAATGCCGAATGTATGGCCTATAGCTAAACACTGTACAATATAACATCAATCACACTAGATCTTTGCAGAGAAATGTAGCTAGATAACTACTGAAATATTAAGGGTCACATGCACACAGTACAACTTATACTCAGTAATATTAATGTGTATATTTGGTGTTAGGTGCTATTGATAACCTTACCTGGTGTTAGGCAGCTCTTGCAGCATTCTCCTTCTCTCTGCGTGATATTTGTACAGTTCAACTTTGGACAGCTTACATCAGCACATTTGTCATCTTCTGGAACAAGATCTAGTGGCAATAAAATAAGGCAATATGCACATACATACATATTGCAGAGTAAAAGAACAACACAACAAAATCTACAATAGTAATACGTATCCTATTATTCCATTACAAATTTACTACAACAGCTTAATATTGTAATGCTAACCTTATAATTAAAGCTGGCTATTAATTAATTAATGAACTTACCTACAGTGATGCAGCTGTTGCAGCATTCTCCTTCTTTCTTTATGACATTTGTACAGCTCAAATTGGGACACTTTATGTCAGTGCATTTGTCATCTACTGGGATAAGATCTAGCGGGAATGCTGAACCTTGAGTACAAAGAGAAAGAAAGGCACACAAGAAAATCCACATCATTTTTAATATGTAGTAATACTAGGTATAATATCCTATTATTGGGGTAACGCTCTTTTATACTAAACATTAACAATGAATAATGTTATGCGCTATAGAGCATAAGATATTCATGACATTTACATGTACACAGGTTTTTCTTGCAGACTTTTGTTGTCGCATAGCTAGCTAATAGCGTACTTTGTAGTAGTCTCGCGTGGCCAGACCGCTATTTCCGCGCAGGGCGTTTATCACTTGCAGTATAAGCGCCCGCGTTTCTAGACTAACTTTGTAGCTAATAATATTATGAATTTTGTAGGGCTATATCCCAGTGTTACCTAGCTATGTCATTTTTAGCTACAACAAGTTCTGCACATGATTATTTCATGTGCAGGGTCTCTAAGAACGAATATACGTATAGAGCGGTTTCAAGTGACGTCACAACTGCGGCGTTAATTTGAAACGTGTGGCAAGAAGCGTGTGGCGGTAGCAACAGTAGTTAGAAATGGTGAGGTCCTGCTCGGCGATGGGGTGTACAAATAGAGATACTAAGGAAAATCGTTCTAAAGGAATAAAGTTTTACAGAATCCCAGTAAAACCCTATAAACGCAGGCTGTGGTTGGCCGCCATGCGAAGGAAAGACTTCAATCCTCCTCCTGATGCAACTATACGCAGTGTTCATTTTACTGGAGGTAAGTAGCACATGAAGCCATGTAGCTATGCCATGCATGTAGCGGTTGTAGTGTTTACAAGCACTATCAAAAAGTCTACAAGAAAACTTGCATGTTTACAAGCACTCTTGTACTACCAATTAAATATTACATGCATGGTATTACTTTAGGCGATAACGTACAATATTTATTTATTTCAGGACAAAAAAGTGATGATAAAGATTCACCATCATATTGCCCGAGTTTATTTTCCTTTACTGCACAAGAAGTGAAGCAGAGAGTTGAAAGAGATGTTGAAAGGTGGAGTGCAGCAAAGCGGAGACGTGTAAGTAGAGAAGCTGAAGCTAGTAGCAGTAGTGGTCCAGAAGCAGATAGTGATGAACCCATAGATAGTGTAGTTTGTGCTGGAACGAAGAGGACTATCAGTATGCAGACTGAGCTAACTATGACGGAAATCACTGCATTACAATCGGATAACCAGAGCAGACAGGAAGTAGTTAATAGTGGCCATCCAACTAGAGAACAGCTACAGGAAAACAAAAAGATATTAGTCTTTTACACAGGGATTCCTCACTTTACCATACTGTTAGCACTGTTTGAGTTTGTTATCAAAGCACTATCTTTCTCAGCAAACAGTAAACTCAGCCCTTTTGATTCATTCATATTAACCTTAATGAAACTGCGATTAAATCCTCCTAATCAAGATTTGGCCTTTTAGATATCAAGTTTCTTCAGCTACTGTGTGTCGAGTATTTAAGAAATGGATCGTTGCAATGTATCATAAACTGGGACCACATCTCATACAATGGCCAAGTCGTGAGGCCTTACAGAGGACAATGCCATTTTGTTTTAGAGTGAACTATGGATTAAAGGTGACAGGTATAATTGATTGCTTTGAACTTTTTATAGAGAAGCCATCAAGTCTCCTTGTACGTGGTCCCAGTATAAACATTATAATACTGCAAAATACTTGATTTGTATTAGCCCGCAAGGTGTTATAACTTTTATATCAAAGGGATGGGGTGGCCGTACTTCTGATAAGCACATTACTGAGCATAGTAGATTTCTGAAGCAGCTGAGACGTGGTGATGTAATCCTTGCAGACAGAGGGTTTAATGTAGAAGAGTGTCTTGGCTCAGTGGGTGCCTCTCTACATATTCCAAGCTTTACACGAGGGAAGAGTCAGTTATCACCATTAGTGTTTACAAGCACTTAGTGTTTACAAGTTATCACCAACTGTACCACTATTCTTCACAATAACCCAAGGGTTTAGTGGTGTAGATGACATTGCATAACTATGATTGACCTTCCCGACAATCAAACATGCTTCATTAAATACTTTCCATCTATGATCAATTACCCAACCCGCTGTGAAGTACTTGTAGCTTTGTAGCGATTTGAAGTTCTTAACCTCTTCCAAGGTGACAAAACTTGTAGTGTAAAGTAAATACACCACAATATCAGCATAACTATAAACAAGACAATAGATTAAATAATTATGTAATTCAAGAATGCATGTTCATGTTCATGTACATGTTCTGTGTAGTTGCGGCTAGCTTTTGTAAGGCTTTTCATGCCATAAAGGTATCAGCTGATAGGCTTTATGCTTGATGGCAAGTTAGCTAACTAGATATTTTAAAATCACTTACCTTAGTGATGGAAGATGCACCGTGTCTTCGGAGAATTCGTTGTTAGACAAAACGTATGGATCTATTCCTTCTACCAATGATAACTTGGTGGTGTAACGTTTCTTATCTTCGGCACTTAATTGTAAAAACCATTCGGACCGTCCCTCAGAACGCATAGAAACCGCCATGCCACATGTAAATTAAGCACCTAAAAATGTGAAACCGCTCTATACAGCTATAATTCAAAAAATAATTAGGATATCATTCCTATACATCCCATGAATGCTAGCTGCTTCGTATACTATAAAATTTGAGAGGAACTGTGCATTGAAGTTGAGTTTGGATACAATTGATATTTCAGAAGTTAACTGATGGAACACCATTTTTAGATTTTTCATTCCAAAAATTCTTGCATGATGACAGTACTGGTGAATATTTATTCACTGCGTGCTTTTTACACTGTATTTGTTACTGCACAGTAAAATATAGTGTAGCTACTATTATGACACCATCACCATTAGGCATTGAATGTACACCTGAAACTGCTGCACTTAATTTAGAATAATATTATCATTACACTATCCCACTAGACCACACATTAGCTAACCCTAATCCTAGACTATAAATCAGCTAACCCTAACCCTAGACCACACATGGGCTACCCAAAATGGGCTAACCCTAACCCTAGACCACACAAGGGCTACCGTATATGGGCTAACCCTAACCCTAGACCACACATGGGCTTATCCTATTAGGATAAGTCCATGTGTCTAGGGACCTGTGAGAAGGCTATAAGCCTGTTACAGAGAGTCAGACTAAAGCATGTATTGAATGCAGCCATCACCATTAGGCATTGAATGTACACCTGAAACTGCTGCACTTAATTTAGAATAATATTATCATTACACTATCCCACTAGACCACACATTAGCTAACCCTAATCCTAGACCATAAATCAGCTAACCCTAACCCTAGACCACACATGGGCTACCCAAAATGGGCTAACCCTAACCCTAGACCACACAAGGGCTACCATATATGGGCTAACCCTAACCCTAGACCACACATGGGCTTATCCTATTAGGATAAGTATATATGTACACATGGGCTTATCCTATTAGGATAAGATATATATATACATAGATAATGTGGTGAGGTTTTTCATCCGTAGCTATAGCTACTATACCTATGTTTATGTTAGTTCTTATTATAGGTGCTATCAGCTACATGGTTAACCATTGTACAAGCGTCAGTCTTGTTGCATCTTGTTACACAAGATATAGCAATTCATACTTTTGGTGCCTTCAACTCTAGCTCATTTTCTGTTGTTGTAACCTAGTGTCTATTATTCATTTACCATAAGAATGCATGTACATGCAAATGTATTTTTGCTATGATCAAAAAAGTTGTCTCTGCATAAACGACTAATAAACAATTAAGTTGTCTCTGCATTGCAATTGGTTTTGCGTGAATGGATATAATAATGATTTATACAACTTGAAATCATTTACATACATGGACTAGCTACATGCATAGCTAATGATTTGATCGTATCAGCTTTGATTAGCTATAACATTGCATAAGTAAAAAATTAATGTGATAGTACATTTATTATTTAAATGACTCATATGATTAAACATGTTCCACTTATTGTGATGAATATATTTTTTAATTATCGGTTTGATTGGGTTTCCTTTCCAAACGCTTAATTGAGTGTAGCTAATAGTCTATCACTAATAATGGGTAAGACTGAAGTAGTTAGATAGCTAGCTACGTAGTTGAAGTTAACGTTCTGTAATACTTTTCGCAATAGGTTGAGTAGCTTATAAGTGTTTCAAGATTTATGAGCTGCAGTCTATAGCTATGATCACAAGAAACTGATTAACTACACAAATTGCTTTGGTGATTGTAACTACATATCTATAGAATGATGTCTACAACACTGATGACTTGTGCAAGAAGTGATAATGGTTAATTTGTGTAGTACTGCATCACCCAAAAATTAGTAGGAGTTTAAGTTCAACAGAAATGAAAGGTTGACACATCAGTAAACATGATTTTCAAATCATCCCATGTATACAGCTATTTAGCGTATGTATGTAGCTACTGATTTCGCAGCGACGCATTGGTCCTAGTATAAAATATTCATGATTTGTATGATGTACATACATACATTAATGAGAAATGGTTAGTTTGTTTACAGCAGAAATGGCAGGGTAGTGTGAATATTATTATATGAATGGTAATGATAGGAATACTATTGAAGGCAGGTTTATTTATCAAAACATAGAACCATAAACATCCACTCATTGGTATCAAAATAACCAGTGTCCATCTACTAAATAAAATTTTTTGCATTGTTGCGGGAGTAGCAGTAAATAGCTATTTCATGCCAATTGGCAGTTGATCAATTACATATAACATTACATTAACAGAAGTTTTTTTCAGCCAATATGTGACTTGGTGTGTTTATGTATATGAGTATATGTATGTTTAACGGTAGCTAGCTATGACTTTCATTTCAAAAAATCATTTTCCTGTCCTAAATTCAAATCTAAGGTTGTCCTTTGATGCTTTCATGTGTGTTCATTTTGCTCCATACCCTAGTGCTTATCAATCTAAATGCTTCACAGTAATTAGGTGTGTATTTAAATTATGACTTGTCAAATCTTAGTATATTGTTCTGGTAATATGACTTTGTGACCGTCTGGGCAAAAACCAGCCTCAAATTTGTCCCAAGGTAATGGTCCATAAAATCTTATTAGAATGCTACATAAAGCTCAAATTTCCAGCAATGATAAAGTGATGTTTGTTCTACTAATCCTGTAAATTTGAAGTCTGTATGACTTACCCAACAAAAGTTATAAAGCACTAAAGTAGCAAATTTGAAAGTGTGAACTAGGCTGGTTTTCGTTCAGACAGTCACATAGCTATATCGTATTGTAGAATATTAGGATCTTTGAGTCTAAGGAGCTGTATATTGAGTATCATAAAGGAATGAAAAAGCCATGCAGCTTTGCCTTAGCCTCATGATATTCTAATCTGAAGTACGTAGCTAATTCCAAGTAACCAGCTAGCTACTGATAACTGATAAACTTTAACTAATACATCCATGGAGTCCCAGGGATGTTCAGATAGACTGACAGTGTATTTTTAATGGTAGTCTAAGTTGTTTTTAATGAATCTTATTAGTATATCCTACGTACTTGTTTTTAACTTGATTTCTCATATTGGATTCCTCTTTCAATATATGTATATATAGCTAGTCGGTCATTCTTGTAAAAGGTTTTAGTTACATAGAATGTAATGATACTGGAGGAAGTTAGACAATCAGTATGGATTGTCTCTGTGTACATGCGTATGTGCATGGCTGATAACTGAATTGAAAATTATCTGCTTCCTGTATGTGGCATGCAGTAATTTCATATTCTTAAGTATATTCACATTAAGATATTGTCATTTTAATTAATCACATGACATTGTAGGAGAAAACTATCTATTTTTTATTTCTGCTGTTTATGAGTTCCACTAACTAATCTCCCACTAGGAGTTCCTGCATGAGGTAGGTGGATGCATGCACTTCACTTATGATATCATTACTAAGCAGTTTGAATTCCGTTTGCTAAATATATGTTAAGCAATACATTGACATGACATGATTATGTGCTAAATGACTTAAATTGGCCACAGGTATGGCAATTTTAAAAAGTTTCAGTGAACTTCTTGTACGTGTAGGAATTAAGTGGGTCAAAGAGTTTATGTGTGCTCTATATATGTAATATTCATCTCAACTGGCAACAATGAAACTAGGAATATATATTAATATTGACTTTAGTCCATAGTACACATGTAGGATGATGATGCATGGTGCAGGTATTTACTGCATAGCAAAGTTTAAAACAATTCAGCAAATAATCTTTACATGAAAAACACAGTTTATTAAATTCTTTTATGCTTGTTTATCAGATACTTTTCTTTTCCAGAATATATGGAAACAGTCTACACACATCAGATCACGCTGATTTTGTAAACAACTTTGAGTTAAAAATCAAAATAATAATAGCTGTGTTGGGTATCCAAAAATGCAGGAAGTTTTTGTCTCAGTTTCAAGTTTACTTATAATAAAATTATTCATTTATATTATAAGGTACGTATGAACATTAAACTTGATACGAGTTTCTTTACCTGCCAGCTATACATTGTTATATGTTCTAAAGCCTCAAGTTTGTGTTGGATGTGTTAACAAATTAATGCACAGAGTACAAATATATTCATGTTGACCCATGTACCCAATACCTACAATGACTTGTGTACTTTGTTAGCTAACTATGTACCTCTACAGCAGTGCTACATTTTATCATGCAGCTAGTGGCACACATGTTCTAAATAACTATCTACTGTACAGCCATGCAGGTTGGGTATAGGATACGTATATAGGATGTCACTAAATGCACTCTTGCCCCACACAGGGTAGGTTCACTGCCTCCTGACAGTTCCCTACCTAAAAAGCCTATAGAATTACTAGTGGGGATGTACGCACTCATTTAATCAATTCCAGAATACAGTATTAAATTCTTCTTATGATGCTTTTTAACCAATGGAATACATGGCTAGAATTACATTTGTGATTGCATACAAAGACATACATAGCTAGCTATATAGCCAACTATGTTATTATTAATGCTCTTCAGTTAAAATCAAATTTGTTGAGCTTCAACAAACACATTGTTATACTTCCAAGTAGAACACATAATTGATCGTGAGCTGTAGGATGTTTTCACACAAGAGCAAGCCGGGAATATGGCTGTGTTCATTCCTACAGCCACTTTAGGTCATATTTCAATTGCTACACTAACCATATATGTTTCAGTTTAAGTATTTTCATTTAACTGTATGTACATAGCTAGTACATATCCGGCAATCCAAGTACTTCTTCCTTTTTTGTCAAATTGAAACGTCACAATTGATTATGCCACTAGCTAGCTACCTGCCTAATTGCATTTTTCAGTCTTGCCCCGGGCTATAATATAGTCTTAGTAACAAGAAACTGAAGCCTGCAATTGGTTGACTGTAATTTTTATGCAATATGTTTTATGTACTGATCCTGAGGGAATATTGTGACAAAGCAAGCCAGTTTGTGGTGCAACTACAATGTTGTATGCACAGGACTAATTTATACAGTAAATGAACATAAACCACTAATTAACATGTTGAAAACAGTAGCCTCATTGGAATCATCTATGGTGAGAGTACTATTAAAAAGCAAAAGAGGAATTGCATCATGATGCCGCTTAGCAAAACTAACCAAATTCTAGACACATGAGTAAGAAACAACTTCAGAAGAATGAATAAGGTTACTCAATTTGTATGTCAATAGTCGAAGGTGTTACCTGTAGCTACATTTTTAAATCTTTACAATATTGTTCTGGTATGGAAATCAAGCAGCTTAGAAATAAATTATTGATACATACGTATGTTCAACTAATTTTTAATGGTTAACATTGGTGTTTTGAAGTCTCTATCAGTGCGGTAATGAAGTGATTAGGTAACCTTTAGGCTACACATTAATTTTAGATATAGCTACACACTGTTATCATCAATGAGAGAAATTGATACCACTTCATTGGATAACTCAGGATATCCAAATAGTACATTAACTTAATTTCAGCCTCACATGTTAATTGCTTAAAATTTTGATACAGTGAGGTTCAAAGCTAGCCAACTATTGATTGGGTATTTCAGCTTTTTATGGTGATACTAAGTGGTAAGCTAATAGCTACCAGTAGGATTGGTGCTTTTTACCATATATGTATACTGCTATCTACTTACAGTTGGTGAGTATAATACATATTAGTATAGCTCTGTTATGACTATCAAATTTGTCTTTTGTTGATAACATTACAGTTTTATGGTTTTATGTCATATTAATCTAAGGGCTCTTTAAGCCATAGCTGTACGCACAGCTTGAATACATACATGTATGTGATAAAAGTAGTACTTTGTTTAAATATAGCTATTGTCTCAATATAGCTATATATTTTAGTGTACTGCATGGTTGCTAACTGTATAACAGGAAGCTACATATATTAATCATTATTACTGTTATAATCATACACACTGTATAGAAAATACGTAAATAAACAGTTATGACATAAATAATAAATATATTCTGTGATTAAAATTCAATTAAGAGAAGGTCCACTTGATTTATTTGCATGGCTGCAAAAGTTTAATCACTCTGGGAGAGCAGTTTCTTTTACAGTAATATAGACTGAGCTTTTTCTTCTGAACCATAAACCAATCACCTACTGTTTTTACTGATTCTGTAAGCAAAACACATTTTATAGCGATACATACATTGTAGCTATTACTACATCATGACAGTGAGCTTACCAGCAGTGGAATCTCCTATGTATTTGAAGCGAGTATTCAAATGTTTTTCTGCAAAACTTTTGCTACTGTAAGATTCATACTTTACTGACTTATGAGCTGGTGACCACACGTAGACATCCACATATGAGAAATTTATGTGTTCGATGGCAATCTGATCAACTTTTGTGTCAATCGTTTTGTAAACTTTATAACTGTACACTAATGGACAAGTTACGTTAGGCTCTGTTGGCTTCTCGGGAAATAAGGTTGGCGCTGAATATGTGCTGGTACTGTTACTGTTTTGTGTTATGTTCTGTTGTTTACTCAGACCTACAACCAAAGAAGATTCATACATGGCTATATGTAGCTACTAGTAGTAAAGCATATGGGACTTACTTCTATTACATTTTGGACAGCAGGCGGTAATTTCTTCCACTAGGTCATCAGGCGTACAGGCTCTAACTGGAGGACAGGGTACTGTTTCACAGCTTGTTGTACTATTCTATAACATTAAAATTATTAGATACAGAGAGAAAATTGTTTAGAAACAGTTCTGTACCTTGCAAGTACAGATCTGACATTTTACAACTCCAAATTTGGAAAAGTAAGGATTCCATACATCACCTTCTTGGTAGATGATTCCATTTTCAGTACAAGTAGCTGTGTATGTACATTAACCAACATAATCAAATACCATATCTCTAGATACCTTGAGATTGTGTTGAAGGGGCATTGTCACATCGGGCACAGCATTTTCCTTCATCCTTAACTTGTTGGCTTTTGTTGCACTTCAGTTGAGGACACGATTCCGAAACATTTCCACACACAATTTTTCCCTCCTATGTTATGAAAGAATTTGTCATGAAAAATACAGTAGAGAATTAGTGGCATAATGTGCTTACACAGCAATGACAGACTTCGCATGCATATGCATCAATGCTATCTGATGGAACAATACTTTCCTCCGCATAGGGTATCCCATCCTTAAGACAGAAAGTTTCTGTGAATAGAGAGAATGTTATACATACATGCCAACATTCATAGGGCTACATATACATGACTACAATAAAGCTGTGTACTGAATGCATGCTTTAATTTTCAACCTATGGTGATGCAGCTTCTGCAGCAGCTTCCTTGTTTCAAGACAGTGCTCGGACAGCTCAGCTGAGGACATTTTACATTTGCACATTGATCAACTTCTGGAATCAGATCCACAGTAAATGGAGCAACACATGCATGCTGAAGCAGAAAGAGAATACAGGCATAGATCAAACTCCACATAATGCAATGCTTTAGGTTCTCCAGTGATGATACTATGGTCTTGATAAAGAATATGCCCCTTTTATAGCTACTCTGGTCTGCCTGTGACATCATGATCACTCAGCTATATGTGTTTTCCTGAATATTGTATTCCACATCACAGCATGCTACACGTGTAGTAATAGATATTCATTGCTCTCTGCTTCCCACATGCATACAACAGTTAACGTGCCCCCACATTTTGTTCTTACTTGTATAGAGCTGCTAGTATCAAGGGACAATCGATAGCTACTGTATCTAGTTATTAAAACATTATTCATTACACTTAGCTACTATAAACATATTAAGTGATTTAGCATACTTTACAATAATAATTTTTAAATTGATGGGAAATAGCTGCTAAGAAGTTTCCTGTTTATAAGTACGTATCAACATAATTCTCTTGTCACTTGCCAAACCCATTAATTATTGATAGTTGAAGTTACATATTGTTAAAATTAGAAGGCAATGGTCCAGGAGCCATTCTACACACAAATATATTGTCATTGCACATGTATGTATGTATGTATGTATGTATGTATGTATGTATGTATGTATGTATGTATGTATGTATGTATGTATGTATGTATGTATGTATGTCTGTCTGTCTGTCTGTCTGGCTGTATGTATGTATGTATGTATGTATGTATGTATGTATGTGTGCATGCGTATATACATGTAGGGTGAACTAATAAAGTAAGCATGTGTGCCTCTATTAACTTCAAAGGGATTTGGCTAATATAACTGATTATTGATTGCTGTCTATAAGGCTACAATATTTATACTCTTAATTATATATAATGACTGTGGTATAATATCCCAAGGGAAGCAATTTAGTGAAGCCAAATACTTTAATTACTAGACTTCAAAGTTTAAGGTCAATAGCCTGTGTATAGCCACCTCATTAACTTTTAATGCATAGCTTTATTTTCTTATTGCATAATTTAAGCTAATAGTATTACATAACAATAGTACAAAAACATATAATACTTCAAACAGCTCAAGATATTAGTTAGCTATTTGTGTGCGTTAACGTTTTACCTCACTTTTATGGGTCATCTAAAGCCAGACACATAAGATATGCATTATAATTGTGAGTCTTGTGACTAGCTATTCCATTTAACATAGGTGCCGAAATAAGGGGAGCAGTGGGGGCAGTTGCCCCCACACTTTTCATGAGGTGTCCATAGGAATTTAGACCCTAGCTCAGGCCAAAAGTTAAGGGTCTAAATCACTTAGACCCCTAGTTGTGCTACTTAGACCCTTAGTTACGCCACTTAGACCCTTCCTCTAGGGCGATGAAAAGCATCATACTGAGATCTCCGTGATTTGTATTACTTACATAACTTATTGGCATTATATTCAATTGCATACCTCCTCTAATTCTCTCTCCGTGAGCTAGGGCGAACTGGGCTGCTGCTGAGTGGTATATCGATAATAAAAGTGGGCGCATGCTCGTTCGAAATAAATAGAAGCAGTTCGTCGTCAAGAAGCATAAGCGCGCAATTTTTATATTTCAATTCAGAATGGCTATCCGTTTTCAGCCAAATGGAAAGCTACCACAAATGCGAAGTTGTCAGCATGAAAATTGAAACAGTTTTCAAGGTGAGTATCGCTAGAGTCTAAATAAGTTAGACGTCAAACCACAACGGGGTCTACGTAATTTAGAAACCCTCAGGCCCTTAGTAGCGCCCTCGCTTCGCTCGGGCGCCACAGCCCAGGGCCTTCGGGTTTCTAAATTCCGTAGACCCCTGTGGTTTGACGTCTAACTATTATTTAGAGTTTTACAATAGAAATGAATCTTGCAGGACCGTTTTGCCCCCATACTTTTAATTAGCTGTTGGCGCTCCTGAATTTTATGCAGTACTAGAACTAAAAGTACTTTTAGTATCAATAGTATGTACAGCTACAACTAAACTAAATTTAAAATCATTGCTATAGTTTTGATTCCAAAGCTAAAACTAAAACCCTTTGGTTCAATAACCCTTTGAACTTAAAATTTAAAACTATGAACAATCAAAAACAAATGAGGGTGCAAACAGCTTTGATTAAGCCACTCAGCACCTGATGGTGTAACTATTTACTTAATTGGGGCGAGCCTGAGCGAGCCCCACTCTAACGTGGAAAACGTACGGTGGTCCATGCGCGAAGAACCGCGGCGAAAAACGGGATTGCAACACACTACTGTAGTTTGGTACGGTGGTTCATGTACAAACAAACACGATAAACTTACGGATACTTCCATACAAGTGCTTTGGCATTGCAAAAATATCCGTCTTCATGTCCTGACGTTCCATATTAGGCTGGTACGGTCAACCATGCACGAACAATAAAACGGCACAGATTACGGCCACTCCATATTAGGCTGGTACGGTCAACCATGCACGAACAATGAAACGGCAAAGATAACGGCCACTCCATATTAGGCTGGTACGGTCAACCATGCACGAACAATGAAACGGCAAAGATTACGGCCACTCCATATTAGGCTGGTACGGTCAACCATGCACGAACAATGAAACGGCAAAGATTACGTCCACTCCATATTTGGTACGGTCAACCATGCCACGATGAACGAAACGGCGAAGATTACTGACTAGACAGATGTTAAAAGCATCGTGGGGGCGAGCCTGATCGACGTAGCACGAATAAACATAACATGCGCAATAATAAGAATTGCTATATGTCACGTGTGCTTGTCCTAAAAGTGTGAGCACGTGGCTGAGGTGATGGAGGTTTCAGATCTTACAGTGCCAACCTGCAATATTTTCAATGGCAGTACTGCTGTAGTAGACTATTTGCGTTTTACAAACCTTGCTTCCCTTTCTTCATTTGTTTCTCTTTCCCTTCTGATTCTATAACGCTCCCATCTTCTTCTCAACCTTTCTTCTCTCTCTTGCGCACTTTCAACTTTGCTAGCCATACTGCATGCCACGTGGCGGAGCCAATCCTTCCGTACTACTAACGTAAACTTTCGGGAATGCGACCACCGTACGACGGTTGAATCGACTACTAACAGTGTGGGGCTTTCCGTGTTCGTTACGTAAACTTTCGGGAATGCGACGACCGTACCATATATGGTTGGTTGAATAGACTACTAACAGTGTGGGGCTTTCCGTGTTCGTAACGTAAACTTTCGGGAATGCGACGACCGTACCATATATGGTTGAATGCGACGACCGTACCATATATGGTTGAATAGACTACTAACAGTGTGGGGCTTTCCGTGTTCGTAACGTAAACTTTCGGGAATGCGACGACCGTACTAGACAGATGTTCAACATCAGGGGGCGAGCCTGAGGATCCATGTATGATAGTAGTGTATGTTGCTGAAGCCGGCAGTGAAGGATTTCACAACCAATGAGCTATTGGCATGAGAGAAACCTAGCATAGCATAATTAACACAAGCATCAGAGTAGAGTGAGATTCACTTTCAGTAGAATGCACAACGAGTAGAATGCAGTAATATACGGAAACATAGGATTTCGTCATCGGTGGTTAGCCTTAATTGGAATCGGCAAATCAGGAACACGTGTACAAAGGATGGAGGTGTCAGATGTCCAACCCTCTTCATCCTCTGCTATTGTTCATGGTGTAATTGTTGGTGAACTATCACCTATAAAAGTAAGCAGGAAAAGCAACGAGATAAAATATTCTGCAGTTTCTCTGCTCCGTCTAAGTCTCGATTGTTCTCTTCTTCTTCTCAGCCTCTCCTCTCTGTCCATCTTCGTCCACGTCCCAAAATGAGTGCAGTCAAGTCCACGTGCCAAATTAATGTAGTCAGTAATCTTCGCCGTTTCGTTCATCGTGGCATGGTTGACCGTACCAAATATGTAATGTAGTCAGTAATCTTCGCCGGTTTCGTTCATCGTGGCATGGTTGACCGTACCAAATATGTAATGTACTCATAATCTTGCCGTTTCGTTCATCGTGGCATGGTTGACCGTACCAAATATGTAATGTAGTCAGTAATCTTCGCCGTTTCGTTCATCGTGGCATGGTTGACCGTACCAAATATGGAGTGGAGACGTAATCTTTGCCGTTTCATTGTTCGTGCATGGTTGACCGTACCAAGCTACAGTAGTGTGTTGCAATCCCGTTTTTCGCCGCGGTTCTTCGCGCATGGACCACCGTACGTTTTCCACGTTAGAGTGGGGCTCGCTCAGGCTCGCCCCAACCATATATGGTTGGTTGAACAGACTACTAACAGTGTGGGGCTTTCCGCGTTCGTGCGGAAACTTTCGGAAACGCGACCACCGTACGACGGTTGAATCGACTACTGCCATTATGGGGCTCGCTCAGGCTCGCCCCAACTAACATTGTATAAATAACCTTGTAAGTAGTTGTGACGATACATTGTGGGTTGCTTTCCAGTGGTTGTGCTGCCATAGTGTCACATACAGTTGCAACACAATACTCCCTTGCTTTGCATGATATGTCTCCACCTGTCAGGCCCGTGCATGCCTGAGTGCAAGTCCAACAAGTGTGGGCATGTATGTCAGACAAAGAACCCATGCCCATCCCACAACCATTATAAGCATCATGTGTACCTATAGCCTGCCCACACCCCCAGCCCTGTAGCATTAATGAATTGTATATATTTATTCTCTTTTTTTGCATGCTCTGCACATGTTTGGGCCCCCATGTGCCCTCGGGCCCATGCATGCATGCCCCTGGGTGAGTGTAGCCTTAGTAGACGCATTAGGCAAAGCACCCATGCCTGCATCAATAACCATTAAATGTATGGTGTACCCATGGTTCACCCAGTCTCAGCCCCTGAGTTCAGCTATTTGGACGAGTGTGGATGCATTATAATTAGGCAAAGCACCCATGCCTGCCACCTGCATCACCTTACATGCAAGGTGTACCCGTGGTTCCCACAGTCTCAGCCCCTGAGCTCAGCTATTACTAGACAGATGTTCAACATCAGGGGGCGAGCCTGAGGATGCATGCATGAAGTTATTATGAGTTCTTTTGCTGAAGCAGTGAAGGATTTACAACAACCAATGAGCTATTGGCATGAGAGAAAACACTTACTCTTGCATGGCATAATTAACACAAGCATCAATAGTAGACTTCACTTTCAGTTTTAACAGTGTGGAGAGTAAAACCGTGGACAACGAGTAGAATGCAGTAATATACGGAAACATTGGAATCGGCAAATCACGATCACGTGTACAAAAGGATGGAATTTCGAGAGGTTGGTTTTCTCATAGATACTATAGTATCTATGGTTTTCTGCTATCGATTCGGTACGTTGTCAAGCTTCCCTTCTCCGCTGCAACAACGTTTGTCACTGCTCTGTAGACATCATGGCACGCCGACGTCTCTCATGTGCTCTCCTTGCTTCCAGCCTCTGCTCTCTCTTGTGCAGTTTCTGTTCCGTCTAACATGATGTTGTTCTCTTCTCCTTCTCAACCTCTCCTCTCTGTCCATCGTCGTCCACGTCCCAAAATGAGTGCAGTTAGTAATCGAGTCCACGTGCCAAATTAATGTAGTTGGGGCGAGCCTGAGCGAGCCCCATAATGGCAGTAGTCGGTTCAACCGTCGTACGGTGGTCGCGTTTCCGAAAGTTTCCGCACGAACGCGGAAAGCCCCACACTGTTAGTAGTCTGTTCAACCAACCATATATGCGCATTCCCGAAAGTTTACGTTACGAACACGGAAAGCCCCACACTGTTAGTAGTCTATTCAACCATATATGGTACGGTCGTCGCATTCAACCATATATGGTACGGTCGTCGCATTCCCGAAGTTTACGTTACGAACACGGAAAGCCCCACACTGTTAGTAGTCTATTCAACCAACCATATATGGTACGGTCGTCGCATTCCCGAAAGTTTACGTAACGAACACGGAAAGCCCCACACTGTTAGTAGTCGATTCAACCGTCGTACGGTGGTCGCATTCCCGAAAGTTTACGTTAGTAGTACGGAAGGATTGGCTCCGCCACGTGGCATGCAGTATGGCTAGCAAAGTTGAAAGTGCGCAAGAGAGAGAAGAAAGGTTGAGAAGAAGAAGGGAGCGTTATAGAATCAGAAGGGAAAGAGAAACAAATGAAGAAAGGGAAGCAAGGTTTGTAAAACGCAAATAGTCTACTACAGCAGTACTGCCATTGAAAATATGGATCAAGTGCCCGTCGGTACCGGACGACGTACTAAAATTTTCCACGACGTCGTAATGAAATGTCAGGACGTCGTAATGAAATGTCAGGACGTCGTAATGAAATGTCAGGACGTCGTAATGAAATGTCAGGACGTCGTAATGAAACTTCACGACGTCGTAATGAAATGTCAGGACGTCGTAATGAAACTTCACGACGTCGTAATGAAATGTCAGGACGTCGTAATGAAATGTCAGGACGTCGTAATGAAACTTCACGACGTAGTAATCAAATCCTACTAATTATAAACATGTGACTGCTCTATTATAGAGTAATAATATCAATGTGGCATCATTAGTTATGATGACATAATAGAGAATACTGGTGGAAGAGAGGGCTCTTTTAGCCTTTTCTTTGCAACTTATAGTATAACTAGCAAATGTACCCGCCCGTTGGGCAGGTATATAGCTACTTGAAATATAGAAGCTAGTTATATGATTATATGATGCATTTGCCAATGCAATTTCAGTTGGTGAATGCCGGCATTAACTATATACTATGGTCGGCACTGCTCACTGAAGCTGGGTCAAGTTACCAGTATATAGCTAAGCCAAAGATAACATTCATTTGGTTTAATAACATCCTGGCAATTCTGATAATAACAAACAAATTCTCCAACATTAGTAAGTAGATGTAACAGCAAACAATATATGCTACTGTAAAATTATGTTAGGTAGAGTGATGTCATATACTGCATGTCATATGTACAAACACCATACTGTAGCTATATAATATAGATGGAAGGGTGAACACTCATCATCATCATCATCATCATTACATTGATGTTTATAGCTATAGCTATGCATGTATCCGTGTGTGTAACTATAATCAGTAGTCAAATAGATAGATTATATTCTTTTCCAGCGTATACAGAGCTAGATACAGTATTATTGGTTTATCGTGAAATACCATAATTAGCTATATATGTACAGTTTGGCCATACATTTTATAGATAAAGGATACCTATCTGTTGGACAGGATGAAAGTTAGTCAGCATAAAGAATATACGTATCCATCTCATCTCCAACTGTATGCATGCAGATAACATGTAGTTAGCTATTGCTTGGATGAAGAAGCAACACAGTCAACTATACTGTATTATAACTGTAGATGTATTTTATCTGAAAATAATATTTTATAAGTATCCGTATACCTACATACCTACATACACACAAACACTCATAATCAAGATATTATGCATATGCCATTTCAACCTTTACCGAATCATGTTACTTGTCTGAATACTGTAGTGAGAATTTACTACAAGGCTTTTTGCAAAATGGGATGCATTAGCAAAAATTAAAGATATAGCACACATTTTTACATTTTTCATACGTATATTAAATCTTGGTGTGGTATTCAAAAATCGTAAATATTTCTTCTGAGCTAATGATTATTAATTTTGATTTGCAAAAAATTATTCTCCCAATAAATTCCCACTACATGGTTGTATAATGTTGTAGCTATATGCTGAGCTTATTACTCAGATGAGGGTATATCGTACATATATACTCATGCATGATGTCTCTTGTTTCCTGAAAATACAAATTAGCAGTGACTAAACAGCACTATAACCATTTTTAAGAGTCTAAGGGAAGAGGGGTAGCAGCAAGATATACCGGTATACTGTTACAAACTGATATATAGCTATGTAGGTAGGGCAATAATGTCTAGTTACATGATGACATGCATGGCTAGCCAGCTGATGAGCTCCAAAATACTCCATTAACACAACCAGCCAGTCGTAGCTACGTATATCTGATCAGATTTTGGAAAACCTACCATCTACACACAAGAGACATATAAAATATAATTACAAGTATTTCACCCAGCTAGAAATATGATTTTGGCTAAGCAAACTGATAGCTATACGTATCTGTTAGGGATACATTGAATTACCAGAAATACTTTTGGTTGGCTTGTGGGTTTGGGTTATAAGGCGGCAAAGTAATTATTTCTCTTTGTGTAGATTCCAAAATCCCGTCACATATAATAGGCAATTTTGATTAAAGTTTTGCATGCATGGTGGTGTCACTGTGTGCATGTCTAAATTTTGTATGTACATGTGACTAGCTATATTGCCTGATATATATTTCTTACCCATATCATATCAGCTTTAATTTACTAGTTATGCACTGGAGGTCGTACACAAGAAGGCAATACAGGCCATGATTCAAATGTATTGAATGAAACACAGCTGATGACAGCTTACATAACCAACTACTACCATTCATGTAGCTAGCTATTAGATAAACGTGTATATATACATACATATATTATATTTATTATATATGGTGAGTAATTTATACATTTGGATTTGAAATTACTGTTAGCAAGCATGTAGTCAGCTTGCTAGCTAGTGAATAGGTAAGTAATTGCAATGTGGTCACTGCATGTGTAATCTGCAATTTTTTATTCCCTGAAACTTCTTGGAATTATTCTTTAAGCTTTGAGGTTCCCATTATTCCCAAAATTACTCCAGCATATTATGTGCGTCCCTATTGACTTCAGTTAGCTATCCAGTGTTGCATTCTCACACACATTCAATTTGTATAGCTACATAGCTTACTAATATAGCTAGGCTAATGTTTCACTCCATATCCATACATGCAGCTACGCATTTTTACACCTTGGCGGTTTACCATAAGTTCAAGATACATGATCATTTGTTTCACCACATGTAAACATTTCTGGCATAGTTACTATCTGTGATTCTGGTGCTTTTTTGCATGCACATATACACACGGCTTTAGTCAGTGTCAACATTATTGATCGCTATGCATGTCATATGGTGATTTAGTTATATAGATAGTTGTAGCCTGCATGTAGCTACATGCTTATTTACAAAATTGAGCATGCAGTGTGTATCTATAGTAACCAAGAAGTTAATAGAATATTGCTATAATACATATAGATACATACATTACATGCACGCATGCATGCACGTGCTGATCCTAGCTTCAGTTACAATTATGTAGCAAGCTTGCCATATGCTTAGTAAAATTAATAAAATAACCAACCATTGCTATATAAAGTAAACTTTAAATACATGCAGCATTTTATTGACCATGTGTATTGGTAGGGTAACAGGCTTAACAGATCAATATACTCTAATAGAACAACCAATTAAGTTTTTACAGTGTCTTACTCTAATAGAGTAGTCAGACATTTGAGCAAATAAAAAGTGTCAGAACTTAATAAGGGAATTTTGAGCATAATTAGGCATGTACACATTATGCTCAAAATGAGCTAACTAAAAACAAAAAATTAAACTGAGCTAACACAAAGAGCTTACTTTTAAACCGTCTAGTATCCTCTGGTTGTCAAAGTTAAAAACGCTACTGCAAAAATCTTTAAAGAAGTAGCTAAGCTAAACTTAAACCCACAATCAAATATTTCTTGTGTCCATGACAACATCATATGCTGAAAAGGGCCTTTTGTCACATATTTAAGACAAGTGTTATTTTGTGTGCTTTAATGTAAGTCAGTAAGATATGTTACTGAAGTAAATTAATAAATTTAAGGTAAAAGGCAATTTTTTGGGAATAATGGATGAAAATTAAAAGAATTGCTGGAAAGAATAATTGGTAATTTAAAAGCATAATGTACTTAAGCTTAAGCATACGTAATTACCTGTAATAGATCTGGCTATAATGAGTAAGCATATGCATTGCAGTAGTATATATGCATGGGAGCCCTTGATCCAGTAGCCAACACTTATGTATAGCTATATACTCCACTTGATGAGGACCGCACGTATGCATGTCTGCTGATATACGTACTGTACATTGCATCACTGTATATGTATGTAAGTATGTATGTATGTACAGTGTATGTACGTATGTATGTATGTATGTATGTATGTATGTATGTATGTATGTACGTATGTATGTATGTATGTATGTATGTACGTATGTATGTATGTATGTATATATGTATGTACGTATGTATGTATGTATGTATGTGTGTATGTATCTCTATATTATATTTAGTAGCTGACAGCTAACATAACTAATTAGCTATAGCTATATGTTGTATGGTGAGTCTAGGTATGTAATATAGCTACGTACATGAATTTGACTGAACTACTGCATATACGTAGCTATATATACCTATACACTCACCATGTCATTATGTGACTAGACATCACTAGCTACGTACCTACATATCAATATCAGTTTGTAACAGTATACACCTATGCTGCATGATAACAATGTCACTATGTGGCCATTATATAATAACACAGCAATTCAGTCAAGTCACAATACACATGATAATTGTGCCCACAGGACACATATTATAGTCATGTAATGTGTTACACATAATTATACGTACTATGCATGTGCATATTTTGTGTTACATAATAAATTACACGCCATGCAATACTGCGTACGTACACACTGAACTTATTGGTGGTGGCTACCATGACATTGTCCAAACAGTGTCACCATTGTACATATATATGTTGACACTGGCACCATGTCATATGATGGTAATGACCTTTAGCGCAGGGAATTATCACTTGCAGTGTAAAAGTCCACAATAAAAGTTATACAAAACTACAGTGTCACTTGGTGTGAACTTCGGCATAGTAGCTAATGTTAAATTTGTCAACTTTACATACGTAGCTGTATACCATTTCTTGTCAACACTAAGGCATGGCATCATTGCATATCAACACTGTATGATACGGTACCACATACAACATGTCAAAACTTTGGCAAGGTATAACCATCATAACCACTGTATATGGCAGTTACCATTGCATGGTGCTGAGGGTGCTATATGACTATTCATAATAAAGTTATCATGCCTTTTTACTATCTGATAGCACCGACCAGATGAACCAAGTGTTGCAAGCAGTTCTGCCATGTGATTCCATGCCATGGCGTTGACATGTAGTGGTACCATGCCACGGTGTGAGACTCAAGGTGTTGACACATTATGTTGACATGCAGTGTTACTGATTCATACCATGACACAATGTTGAAATGCAGTGATAACATACGTACCATAGTATTGCCACACTATGCCGTGGTGTTGACATGCAGTATATTACCATGCCGTGGTGTTGACATACAGTGTTACCATTCTATATATTGACATGCAATGTAACCATGCTGTGGTGGATTACAGAACTAGTACTATTGCAAAAGTTGTGCACAATAAAGTCTATATCCTAATGTAAAGTCGAATAAAAATTCTATAGCTAGCTGTCCTAATGTAAAGTCGAATAAAAGTCTATAAAACACTAACTATTTAACCAAATAACATACACATAAAACTACAAATTAAACAATAGATAACTATAAAGATTAGAATGAAAAGACAGCAAACTATCAAATAGATTATATGATAGAAAGTTCCACCAGGTGGCAGCTTTCTGTCAAAAATGGCTGATAAGTAGCTATGCAGCCATCCAAATTGTAAAAGGGGTTGAATTGTATACCCCTACCAGTGTATTGTTCCATCATGGCACAGAGTGTGCGATACTCAATCAACAATGATACAGGAAGCCAACCAATTGTTTGGTGATGACTAGTTATATGATCAGATCTACGCAGGCCACAACAAATACGAACAGCTCTATTGTGCAGACGATTAAGTCTGAGTAGTGAGTCCTGGTGTACCGCAGGCCCCCAAACTGGTAGGGCATAAGTGAGTCGAGAAAAAACCAGGGACTCTATTAACATTTTTAGTATATTGAATGGTAGTGACCTACTGTGGTGATTAATCTGATATAAATAGTAAGCCATACTCTTGCAGGTGGCAGCTACATGAGAAGACCAATTCAACTTATTGTCAAATGTAACTCCCAAATACTTTTGCTTAATGACCTGTGACAAGGGACATTATCAATTAATATCTGTAGCTATGCACCATTATTTTGTGATCTAACAGAGAAGCACATCACACTATATTTTTTAAGGTTAAACTGCATTTTGCTGTTATGAATCCAGGTAGCTAGACAACAAACATTCAAATGTGCACCAACTATGGCTGATGATTCCCCTTGGCAGATAAGACAAGTATCATCAGCAAACTGCAGCAGACAACCGTGTTTGACCGCCAGTGGCATGTGTCATTTACATAAACAAGAAATAAAAGAGGACCAAAGGCATTGCCCTGTACACAAGTACATTATTGTATACACTTTTTATTATACCATAATATAGTTATGATGAGACTTTGATAATCCTGGTAACTTTCACCCGATTTCAGTTGTCCCTGTTATGGCCAAGGTTCTGGAGAAGTTCATTTCTAATCAATTGTTTTTGGAGAACCATCACTTGCTTAATGATCTTCAGGGTGAGTATCGTCATGGCAGATCTACAGATAATATTTTGCTGTATGCAGTAGTCACTATCACCCAGGCACTTGATGCGGGAAATTCAGTGTGTGTGGCTTTTCTTGATCTAAGAAAAGCATTCGATTCACTTGATCACCATGTATTGCTTCAGTGCCTCCTTAATTTGAGAGTTTCTGAGTGGGGGTCAGTCATGGGTGGTATACGTGCCACACTCTCCAACCTGAATTTACCACCCTGTAACAAAATCACTACCTTTAATTACATATATAATTTTGGCATTAATCACCTCTTACACGATTCATTACGACCATAGATACGACGTCGTGAAGTTTCATTACGACGTCGTGAAGTTTCATTACGACGTCCTGACATTTCATTACGACGTCCTGACATTTCATTACGACGTCCTGACATTTCATTACGACGTCGTGAAGTTTCATTATGACGTCGTGACATTTCATTACGACGTCGTGACATTTCATTACGACGTCGTGAAGTTTCATTACGACGTCCTGACATTTCATTACGACGTCCTGACATTTCATTACGACGTCCTGACATTTCATTACGACGTCGTGAAGTTTCATTACGACGTCGTGACATTTCATTACGACGTCGTGACATTTCATTACGACGTCGTGACATTTCATTACGACGTCGTGACATTTCATTACGACGTCCTGACATTTCATTACGACGTCCTGACATTTCATTACGACGTCCTGACATTTCATTACGACGTCCTGACATTTCATTACGACGTCCTGACATTTCATTACGACGTCGTGAAGTTTCATTACGACGTCCTGACATTTCATTACGACGTCGTGAAAAATTTTAGTACGTCGTCCGGTACCGACGGGCACTTGATCCGAAAATATTGCAGGTTGGCTAGGCGACGACAATATGATAGACAAGCACACGTGACATATAGCAATTCTTATTATTGCGCATGTTATGTTTATTCGTGCTACGTCGATCAGGCTCGCCCCCACGATGCTTTTAACATCTGTCTAGTATAGTAACATAGTACAGTAGGAGAATATCATTAAGTACGGTAGTACTTAATAGTAGGGATTGGTAAGAAATTGTATGGTTTCCCGATTTTTCGCACTTCATAAAACAACCTTCCAATAGGCTTTACCCGAAAAAACCGACTGGAATGCATTGCTAAGGCTGTAATGATGCTGTACCTTGGTTAAACGAAGCAACAAGTCGAATATTTCGACCTACAGCCAACTTTGAAAATTTAGAAATTCACCTGTATTTCGTCTGCCAGCCAGCCTGCCTGCCGTAAGACCCGGTTGCGCTAGGTGTAGGGCTCCAGAACTTTCACACAATAAAGGTAATGGCGGCGGATTTACGAAAATGTTGTTCCGAAGACGATTTACCCACTGCGCCATGGCGATTCCTTTTATCCTTCATTCCCTTCCTTGTTCTTCTATATTCCTAGCAAGGTGTGAATCTCACCTTCGAAGGTGACGATAGCCTGTTACGGCTTCTGCTTATTACGTCACGCTAAAACCTGGCTTGCACGTGATATAATTAGTTACAGTGGCACCATGGCACGATGTTTTCGCGTGTACGCGTGTACTTTATTACATCGTGAACTTCGAGATTATAGCCTTGGACAAATAGCTTTTACTGTTTTTCGAGCGTTATTTGCTATCACACAGCTGCTTTGCCATGTAAGCGCGTTGTTAACAAGCGCCTGAAAACAAGCATAATTATTACGTAAGCGCCTGTAACATTTGTGCGCCTGCTGAAAGATTATTATGAATGCTTAGCATGTATAAAAAGCAAACAAACTAGAATGATAAAAAATTAAAAATTTAAAAGGTAAGTAGGGATTGAATTCAATAGTGCTACAAAAAGTAAGGAAACAAGGAATAAGATTTTGGGACGAGAGAACATTCTGGCATGAGATAATTTATAAAAGTTTAATCCCTACTTTTGGCTCACTTATTATTATTATTATTGATTTAGTCAGGATGGCTGTATCTACCAGAAGGTAGGTATACAGGTCCTCAATGACAAACAATATACAACTGATAAACTACAACAACTGAACAAAACTAACACTTCAGTATAGGTTTGCCAAAAGTAGGGATTAAACTTTTATAAATTATCTCATGCCAGAATGTTCTCTCGTCCCAAAATCTTATTCCTTGTTTCCTTACTTTTTGTAGCACTATTGAATTCAATCCCTACTTACCTTTTAAATTTTTAATTTTTTATCATTCTGTTATTGTATGTACATACACATGATACAGTTCTCTCCTTACATACTATTATAGCATTAGTGATTTGTATATATAGCCTTGTACTTGAGTGTGATAATCGCTTGTGGGATATAATCAAGTACAAAGGTTAACATATCTCTGGAATGTGGAGACATGTACATTCATAATATTATAACATTTATTAGTGACTATATAGCATTAGTGATTTGTATATATGTAATTATAATCTTGTGAATCAGGCATTGTGTTGCCATGGTGTCACATATTAGTTATAACACAATCTCTAACTGTTGAGCTCAGGCCCATGCATGTGTTCCTGAGTGCAAGCTCAACAAGCGCAGACATGCATATACATGTGACCCATGGCCCATCACCCCCAGCCTCATAGCATTAATTATTTGTATATACTCTTTTGTACTTTACCTAGTATGCCTGTACTTGTCTTGGGTAGTGTATGTGTGCACCCCTGGAATGCATGCATACACTCAGGCAAGTGCAAGCACATCATATAGAGAAAGCACTCGTGCCTGTGTTACAACCCTTACGCATGCATATGCATGTCTACTCATGGTTGATCCACAACTTCAGTTCCTGGGCCTGTGGCCCTAAGCTCAGCTTTATGTAATAGTTACACCATCAGTGGGCACAAGTGCTGATCATGAGTGATTTATATACACAAAGCTGTTTATGACCTCATTTGTTTTTGACTGAGTTTTCTTTACTTACACTTTTTACTGAGTTTTCTTTGCTTACACTTTTTAGTTTGCAGAACATCATAAGTTCAAAGAGTTTATTGGTTATTTAAGAAGGATTTTAGTTTTATTTTTGGAACCAAAACTAGAATTTATAGTTCAAATACAATTCCGCGCGTGTGCGCACACACACACACACGCACACACACACACATGCACACACAGACATATACACACAGGGAAACACAAGAAAACTGTTGTACAAATCCTGACTTTTGGAGTCAGTGTAGATTATATGCAGTGCAAATACTGCCCTGTTTATGCACTGACTTGAGACAAGAGACTAGTCTCAATTCAGTGCATAAACAGGGCAGTTATCTACACTGACTCTGAAAAGTCAGGATTTGTATAGCAGTTTTCCTGTGGTGCACACATACACACACATACGTACATGCACACACACATGTACTGTATATGCATACGTGGATGCACACACAAACACACATGTGCACATACACAGACGCCTGGCAGACACGTATGCACATACATGCATATGTCTGTGTGAGCACCTGTGCGTGAACATGCGCGTGCATGCGATTATGATGCATATGTGCACAACTGGGCACAGACATGTCACCATGTGCATCACACACATATACACATGTAAACAGTGTGCCATGTGCATGCACACACATACATATTGTGCATGTGTATGTATGTGTGTGCATGCATGTGGTGTTTGTACCTCTGTGCGTCTGTGTGACATTGTACAATTGTCTCTGTGTGTGTGCACACGCGAATGTGTCTTGTGCATGGTGTGTGTATCTGTGTGTGCATGCACATATATCTATGCCCTAGTGGCTGTTATTACTACTACAATAGGTAGTGATATACATTACATTGCAGCAGAGTACATAGCATCCTAAGGGCTAAATGTTAATATTTTGTACTATCAAAATAACTTGCGTATGTGAACAGCAAAGCAGATTACGAGCAAGTATGATTACTGAACAGATGCATATGCTAACTGCATACTGAATTTATTTAGTTCTTACCAGTAGCACTACAGACTGTTTTAATTGAGGTTTTTATTGTTTTGTTGTGCAAATTTGCATAAACGCACACAAGCCTGATTTATATTTTTTGTCGTTTGGCCACATTTTTCAAGTTTCATTATGTTTTTCTAAATACTATACACACGTGCACACATATACACATGCATAGGTTTGTGGGAATTATGTTCCAAATTTCCTTCATTATTCTATTCTGAATTTCTCTTCATTATGCTCAATTTTATTCTTTTTATGCTGCTCCTTCTATCATTAATATTATTCCCTATTTACGTACAATTTAAATAATCAATCAACAGTATGGAGCTATATATTCACATGCAAGCATGCACAAACAACACAGTAATCAGAGGTTTGAGGTTGCCTCCCTGTTGATGTAGCCTTAGTGTATGTAACCAGATATATTCAAGCCAGTGCTCACATGATTCGGAGCTTTGGATGTGCCTACTCAGAACAGGCTAGTTGGAACTCGCATTGTAAGTAGCTAGCTACTTTTCTGCATACGTGGTGTATATGTTATTTTGTTGTACCATTGTGTATTTTCTGAGCAATTCAAAACATTTTTTTTGTAGTTTTATTATTGTGCCCACATGTATACAAAACGTTTGAGGGCGAAAACTTTCGAGGTTGGAATAGAAAATGAAGGGAAAACTTTCACGGTAGCAGCTTCTTTTATAATAAGAATGTCTAGTGCTAGCTAACCTATTCGCAGTCGTAAAACATTCGTGGTAGAGCAAAACCACGAAAACCGCGAAAGTTTTACCGTATACGGTATATAAGCATATAGATAGTATAGAGCGCCGAACGCTCTCTACTATCTATGATATAAAAGTATGCTCAAAATTATTCCTAAATCTGTCTGCAATATGCTCTGAAGTTCATGTGCTGTTCTTAAAAATACGATATATCTGACTGCTCTATTAGAGTAACACAAGGAACCCGAATGTTCTATTAGAGTAGTACACTAGCTACGAAGCTGACTGCTTTAATAAAATGTTTGACTATTCTATTGAGCATGTTGATCTGTTTTCTGTGACATTTACTGATCATAGACAAAATAGTTACATGGTTTATATATGTATATATAATATGTATGAATCTGCATATTAAGAGTGCACTGTTATGTAAAATGTTCTATATTAAAGTGTTATTTCCTGCCATGAAGCTAGGCAACTACTCCACATACCAAAAAAACACTGCAGTTGACATTAATATATAAATTGTGAATAAGTAGTGCAAGAGTTTGGGAATTTTAGAGGCCACTGTATCAGGTCCTTGTTTGATAACTGCATGGCTTCAGTATTTTAATCACCTTTGCTGCACATCTGACTTGGCAATGCGTAAGATTCTTTCTTCTCCTTCTGGCATTAAACCGATCAGTTAACTTGTTTAAATGACCTGAAATATGCATACACACAATTTTTACAATCTGTAAATGACAGCTCTATAGGTTGTAGCTACATGCAACCAATACTATCTGTATATCTGGCTACAAGTTGCTGGCAGACCATCAGTACTTTAGTTCTTCAGTAGTCTTCAGTTTGTTACTCTGTCTGTCTCTATGGCAAACAATAACAGCCTAGAGACCATTAAAAAATGGGTGCAGCCAAGTAAAGTACAATTGATAGCATGATGAATTTTACTAGGTAGTGATTACATTGCAGCTAAATTCATACCCATTGTGCCAAACAAATTGACAACAACTAAGTACTGTTAACAAAACAATACTATTGTTTGACACACTCAAACGTATGAAGTGACTGTTAACAACAAGGATTGATATTGGATTATGGGCAAGTCCTATGCTAACTGTGTGATCTATACCACCATACAGACTGTTTTAATTGAGGTTTCCTATGCTGGAGCTCCCCACTCTCTGACAGATTTCTTTGCACATGCAAATCTTCTGTTCACAGGCTATGGAATTTTTGGTATGCATGGAAGAATGCATTAATGAGGATGCGAAGGAGAAAAAGAAGACACTTTATGCATGTTAAGCATGTATGGCTACCCATGATTACTAGATACAGGTGTTTTACCTGCATGACAGATAGACATTAAAACAGCTACATAGTTTTTATAGCGTTCAGAGTGATTTTATAGGTGTGTTTACATGAATGTTGTATTAGAGTGTAGTCATACGTGTAAGTCACTATAGTCTGTTCATGTTCACCTTGCCGGTCATTTCCCTTGAATAACTTCCATTGTGTTCATCCTATAATTACAAATTTTATATTGTCGTGAAGCCCTTCTCTGATAGGCTATAAAACAAGGGAGATATGGCCTAACAAATTTTTACCATACATTTCCTATGGACAATATTCCTTTGTAGTTCATGTACTGACAAATTGTAGGCAGCTGCTACTGTACATTTCCAATGACAAAAATCATTTGCACAAGTTTGTCACTTCAAAGACTTTTCTTGTAGCAATTACAAGGTCAAGGTTAACACAAACATAGTATAATAGTGGTCATTCATCCTGGCCGACATCTCACTACCATGAATCTAACTACTTGGTACAAACAATGTGCATGTGATACAGTAAAAGTGCTTTTGCATGCATAGAAACATTGATGGTCCAAAATTATTGTGTAGGTAATACAGCTATGTACATGCATATAACATAGGTAGGTACTAGTTATTTTAATGCATGCTAACCTTCAGTGGTCCTCCCAATGTATTTGAATTTCACATCCAGTAACTTTTTGGCAAACTGATGGGAGCTGTAAGATTTATATGACATGGTTGAAGCATTCCAAACATATGTATCTACGCTTTTTGTAATGATCGATTCAATAGCAACCTGGTCGATTTGACTATCCATTGATTTGTAAACTTTATGTAACAAATTTTTACATGGATTTTGGCTGTGTATAGGATCAGGAAACAATTCAATGGTTAGCTTTGTTGGGGGTTCCATACCACTACCACTTCCTTGACTCAAATTGAGTGTAATATTAGGCAAAGGAGTTGGTTTAAAAGTAGCAGGACCTAAAAATAACCATTAACAATGTACTCGTACAGATAATTGTTTTATACTTGGTATTCTGTTGCACTTGGAACAACATAGAGTGATGTCTTCAATTGGGTCATCTTCAGTACAATCTCTAACCACTGGACATGGTAGCTTCACACAGTTCATCATACCGCTCTATTAATAAATAGCATGAGCTATGGATGTAATGGAGATCTGTCCCATTATTAGCTACCTTGCATGTGCAGTTTAAGCAATCTACAATGCCAAACTTTGGATAATAAGGATTCCAAAAATCTCCTTCCTGATAGATAAAACCATTCTGCTTACATGTAATGGCTACAGTGTGTGATACAATATAGTAATAATATAATGCACAAGCTGTCACCAAATAACATACATACCTTGCTTATGGGGTTCCCTTGGATCTACATTAAATAAAACGATAATATTGTAATAAGGTATAATTATATACATACACTTACCAAAAGGACATTTAGGACAGCATCTGTTTCCATCCCAGATTAGTTGGCTTTTGTCACATCTAGGTTTTGGACATACCTCCAGAATACTTTTGCATAGAACTTTTCCACCCTAAAATTTAAATGAGATTGTTATGTGGTTAAATCTCATTTACCAATACCATTACAAATGTTTACCACAGTTATGACCATAATATTTGGCTAGTGTTCTGTGTGTTAAGCACACACACACTAAACACACACCTATAGCCAGGTCCTATGTTAGTACAATTCCTAAAACATTCCATAGAAGTTGCTTACAAGCCTATAGATACTGATCACGTGCATGGTCTTTTAATGTCAGGGGTAAGGAAGCAACTGAAAGTTAGGGGGGTCACTTAGCTAAACTAAAGTGATTTTCTATTGTAAAAATTGAATTCCTATGGATATAGCCTCCTGGCCCCTCTAGCTACTTCCGCCACCTACATTTTATGTCATACTTAACTCACATGCAACAAGAAGTCACCATTTTTGAAGGCATAAGTAGTGCAAATACATGGGAAAATATGTTAAAACTGGCAAAACATAGTAACCAGGGTGTTATTAAAAGAAACAGAATTCTATAACATACAGTGTAGTGATTTTATTTATAATGATGATTTCACGATATATTGCTCAATACTTTGCCATTGCTAAAGCCAGTTAATTAAGAAGCCAATCAAGTTTGGAGTGCATGCTTTTGTTATATCACATCTTAGATTGCACATGGTCTATAGACAAGTTTTCACACTGAAAAAGTTATCAAATTAGTTTGCATATCAGCTATGTAAAAATAGCCGATAGCTGCTACTTACACAGCAGTGACAAACTTTACAAGGATCTGAAGTGTTGGTGGATGGGACTAAACTCAGATCTGTATATACTCTTCCATCTATCACACAATCACGATCAGTAATAACAGGTTCATCGGGTTCAATAGGTATAAGAAAATCATCTGCAAATAAATAAAATAACATTGGCATAAAACTAAAACACGCTGTAATTACAGCTATACCTGAGATATCACAGCTTTTACAGCATTTTCCTTCTTCTTGTATCACCTTCTCACAGTTCAGCTCAGGACACTCAACTGCAGTGCACGTTGCCTCCTGCCCTGTCTGGTTGTTGTTGCCATCATAGAGTGAGTAAACACAAGAGTGACAGTCAAAGAGTAAGCAAAGCAAACACTTTGGCATGCAGCCACTACTAGAGATATACTGTGCTTATTTTATAGCACTCATGAGATATATATATACGTACGTATTATTAAAAATGCTGCACTTGCAATAATTATGCTGTTTGCATACTTTTAGGTGTTAAATAACCATTGAATCACTTAGGAAGTTAAACATTTTAAAATTAATCATATTCATAGCAACGCTTCATTTTTACACAAACCAGCCATCTTTGCTTCACTCAAGTGTACTTTTAAAATACATGTATCATTCGAGCTCATAGGTCATAGTACAAAGCAACAAGATTATATTTTACTATTTAGCTACACAAAAACAGATATTAGGATACAATTTACAACAATATGTAGCTAGCTACTGTCTACATATTTCATTAGAATCAGTATAACAGCCAGAAACTGATGAATAAAGATGATCAAAGCATGAAAATGTTGATTATAGCTAGACAGAACACGTAGCTTACCACATTTTTATTATCTGCTAAACATGGGATGGTGGTCAGTCAATTTAATATGTCAACATATGATTATGTGTATGGCCAGTAAAAATTATGACATGCCAGTGAGGTTAATTGTATTATAACCTTCCACACAATTATGGACACGATGACAATTTGAATATGATTATGTATATACACACACACACACACACACACACACACACACACACACACACACACACACACACACACACACACACACACAGAGGCACGCCCACACGCATGCACGCACGCACGCACGCACACACACACACACACATACACACGCACGCACGCACACGCACACACACATACACACACAGGCACACACGCATGCACACACACACAGGCACACACGCATGCACACACACCACACACACACAAACATACACACACACAGTGTTAGTTGGGTAGGGATTTAGTTTTATGCAATATACAGCTTTCTCACTGGCTTATAGTCCCTGTACACCACATGCAATTATTTAACTGAGTGTGCCACAGGATTATTATATAGTTATACTACACAAAAAGCATTTTGGGTAGCTACCATGTGCTATGCATTATTGATTACTTATAACATAATTTTTATATACACCTCATCACACAGGCACTTTGTACAATAATCTAGGTGACGTTCTGATCCATTAAACTTGTAAGGATGAAAAGGATGTTCCAAATTATCCACATACTCAGAACAGTCAATTGATATTATTGTTGTTGTAGAAGAATAGCAACAGGTCCATCCTGTAGATAGAAACATATAGTCACAAGAACACATACACGCTTATATATATTGAGAATTATGTCTTACCCATCACAATAACTGACAGCACCAGTAAATAAAATGACTGCATTTCTTTAAACTATACTAGACAGCTCTTTAATGCTAGAGTCTAGAGTCAACTAAACTCTGCTGTATATATAGTAGACCCTTTATATGAGTGCAACAAGCCTGATAAATGTCTGTTAAGTTGCGGGACAGCCCATTACCTAACCATAATCACTCAATTTGTCTGGCTAATAACATTTTTAAAAAGAATTTTAATTATCACTGATCATCAAGGCATTTCAAGGAAAAGAGAAATTTATATTTTGGGCTTACCTTAACCAAAGAAAAAACCACTTCAGATTATATATTATTATGTACTATAAAAACAGGATGCTTACCACAAACTGATTATATCAAGACTGTAGTTCAGGTTTGCCATTGCCAGGTCATATTCATACATTATTACATGTTCATACCATCAAAGCATATGTATAGTTGATGCATGTGTAGCAGCTATTTTGAAGTTAAGAGGAACATCAATGCTTGATGTATAAGGAAATAAAAATATATACATATATAGCTACTGATTGTATGACCAGGACTGGGGTGTAAAATGTTGCTGATCAGTTTGAACTGTAAACTTGAAGATTAGCTACGTGTATGTAACATTATTGGACAAACAGTTGTGAGATGTTTAGCTATGCTTATAGCTAAGTTTTGTTGGGCCTGATCACAATCATTATAATTAATAATAGCTAGATACCATTTACCATTTTACACAACTCAGTAATGTAGCTGACCACCTCAACAACTTCAATGGAAATTTGGGTGTGTATAACTAGGTGTAATGCAGCCATGTACATTATAGCAAAATCTGATCGCTTAGTGCAAAACTCACTAATGTAGCTATATATAGCTATAGCTATGGACACATTATGTTAGCTATACATTGTATGACATGAATTGTATAAGTATGACATTAACTATCAACATGATCTTACCATCATAGGCTGTAAACACATCTTGCTGAAAATTAGGATATCCACACCTTTACCACTGGCACTCCGGTTACTTCCTCAAGGCTTTAGTGTCTAACTTCATATAATTATAAGCTAGCTAGCTACACACATGCACGCATATGCACACACACACAGACACACACACAAAATTAACCTTAGTTATCAATTTGTTATATTTTGTAAGTAATTATACATAACCTTATAAATCCACACAAGCCAACAATAATGATATACTATTCATAATCGTGAATATTACTGTTTCTACTATCGTGATGACATAATTTTCACTATCACTCAGCCCTGATGCACACACACCTGAATCTGTATAGCTAGCTATAGTATAGGAGAACACTTGAAGGTATCTTAAGAATAAAATGATTATAGGACCACTGATCATTATGACATTTGCACACCACATACACATAGACAGACAGACACAGACAATTTATTATTGCATACAAATTTACTACATACGTAGTTACAATTCAAGTACCTAGTATAGCTAATCTATGTAGTTAAACTAATGAATGATGCACATGACCATGCAGTTGCCTTTATTCTAAGGTCATCCATTAAATACTACATTAGTTAAGGCACGCCACATATTATTAACGTTAAGATTCTTTTATCATGCAAGCACTGGAGTAGAGGCTTTCAATTCCACTATACACTCGTATTATTATGTGCTCCATTTTAGTCTTGTCTAACAATAACCACCTGCATAAAACCATAGCCTAGCTATAACTTTCAGGACCATTGTATGAATATACATATGTATCTACAGATATGAAACAATCTGTAATGTTTTGATCATCCATTGATGATTTAGCCATATCAAAAGTTGGCTCCACCTTAAAAATTAATGACGTTACAATTCCTTTTATCATCGATCAAATCTATGATACACATATGACTAGACTATATATCAAACATCTGCATGCATGGTCAAAGATCGATTATACATGATTAGGCTAACATGAAGAATGTTTTGTACAACAATTGTTTGTGCGTACTCACAGTAATATGGCTACATAAATGGGACAAAAATGTAGCCTAATACATTGTCTACACTGTATTAGGGAGGGTGTAAATTACGAACAAATGCTAGAATTGGTTCATTAGTTACTCTATTTTATCAATACCCCTCCATTTAGCTACTAGCTATATACTAAGAATTAACTGCAACCCTTGCAACTGTAGCTATATGGCATGCATCATATGTCCCTATAAGGAACTGATACTTCATAATAAACTAGCTAATATAACAAATCACTAACACAATAATTCCATTAATCTGTGAGTGTAAGTGTAGGTATACATTTCAAAGGAAGTTTTACAGGGATGATAACCATAGTTGTAATATTCTAAAGTGACAAAGAAATCAAAACCTTGGGTTTGTATAGCCCATAGCAGCAGGTAAAATTTGGGTCTTCAGGACATAGTAATTATATAATTGCATGTAACTACGACATAATATTATGATGGCATTGTTTAGTATGTAGTAACCAGATACTTATAATATGTGGAAAGGAATGCCTGGCTGTCAACCCCAAAAATAATCTTGTTTCATTACAGACTAGGATGTAGTAATTATATAATTGCATGTAACTATACGACATAATATTATGATGGCATTGTTTAGCATGTAGTAACCAGATACTTATAATGTGCCTGGCTGTCAATCCCAATAATAATAATCTTGTTTCATTGTAGACACTATACTACATGTGTGTGTTAAGTTGTCAATGGTGATGGTACTAATAACCATAACATCACCACTCCACCATTCGTTCAGACGTAATTTGATGCCTACCTATTTTTTCATTTTTTAAGAGAATCCTGTAGTGCTATCTACTTTGTTTTGTATTGGTAGCTGTAATTTTTGTATCATGGAATTCAACAATCATTATTTTATGTAATAGCTACAATCAGTTAGTTTATGAATTGTTACTAAGTTGTTTATTATCAAATATTCAGTTCCTTAGTGGGCACTGCATCAAGGAGGAAACCTTTTTGGTTTTCACAGAATTCTTCAGATCACAAAGTTTCACACAGATGTCCCAACTCGTGGTAGATCCATGTCTTGGGATATCTGCTAAATTGTCAACTTATAAAACAGTTATTCTACTCCAATGTGTTGAGGACATCTCCTTGCCAATCGCTGCATCGCGATACATACATATATGGGAATTTTCCAAAAACAATAAGAATTCACGTGCATGATATGCTATAATGTTAGGGCTGAGCAATAGTAAAAATTGTGCTATCATGATAGTAGAAAAACTGATATTCACAATTATCAAGCTTGCCAAGCGCGAAATTTTAATCCTCAAAAAGAAGCAGTGACTTAAAGTGACTTAAAGTAACAGTGTATTCAACTTGAAGATCAGCAAAAACTACACTGCAAAAATCCTTTCAGACTTGCCTTTGTACAAATATGGTTTACTACTCACATAGTTACACAGAAAACGAAAACAAGCTAGCTAGTGTCCATAACTTTGCCTGCAGCATATTCAAAAATTAAGGCAGTGAATAGAACTATTTTTCATAAATCAACTACATATAATTAGCCATTAATTGTATGATTAGTTCTAAAGTATCGCCATAGTAATCACACTTAAAAGGATAATATCAAAAAGTTTTTTGATATGCTATGATGAATCACTGCTGTAAAGGGTATTCAAATGGATATTGCTATGGTGAATCGTTAGATAAAAGATAAAAATAAGAACAAATCAAGCAGACGGTTAAATTGCATACAACTGCACATGAAAATAAATTTTAGCTATAGTAACTATATATGGTATCATCTGTTGGCTACGTATCTTTTTATCAGATATTACCAGTGGCGTAGTTAGGATTGTTCCATTGGGTGGGCATCTGCTTATTTATTAGCTTCCTATATCAACATATGTGACCCGGTCTGACAAAACCAGTCTTATTGCCATAAAATACACATATTCATTTTATGGTGCCTATCACTTGTTCTGTGGGTGCTATTCAAATTCTGTAAGTTTTATTGAATTCCTTAGGATTTTCTGCATATACGTATGATGAAGTTTGTATTATAATAGCATGTTGAGAAAAAGGATTATTAAGTTTTAAATACTGAAAATTAGCTCAAAATTTATGCGGCAATAAGACTGGTTTTGTCAGACCGGGTCACATATTCACAGCTATTCCACTGTCCAGGCCTGCCCTTGGCTATGCCACTGGATATTATGTTACTTTATTCAATTTTCAAGCTTCAAAGTTTGAGATTTTTGAGACTTTACAGAGTTAAGGCCTTACATGATTTACATCTGTAAATGAATGTCCCCTACACAATAGAACATTGATTTACTTGACACCACAAACTGTTTTAAGGAAACTCAGCCATATTATGCTACAAAACCAGCTGGATAGGCAGCATTATGCAAAGCATCTACATAAGTGTGTAGTGTAAAAATTTGACTTATGTACAAAATATTTGAATGTAAGATCTTGTGAATGGTCAGTTTTTACCATGAAGGATAGCTTGAATTACTTCATGTTAGCTAATTCCTGTTGAGACACTACCAATAAATAAAAAAGTTTAACCTACTCACAGATCACGACATAGCCAACTAACTATAGCTAATTACATTATATATCTAATACAAAACTACATTATACAAATATACTGTTGCTGCATTTTACCAAATACAATAGATGGCTAACTACACAAGTAGCTAAAAGCTACAACTACTTTCTATTGAAATTTCACTTTAGTATTGTTTTTAAATAACTGCATGCCACACCCATAATTTGCTAATCTTCATAAAGTAACACCAATTTGGCCTTGTATGTGTTTATCCTGTTACACTGGTGTAAACATGCTACTCACATAACAGGCTAAATACTAGTGCAAGAGTGAATACCATCTGGCTATGCATTACTTGGTGGACAAAAGTTTGATGAAAATTACTGAAAAATCTTATTGGCAAAATGTTGGCAACCTACATAGTTTTGTGTTAAACAACTACAACACATCCAACAAATAAAAGGCATGTTAGCTTGGAAACAGTAATTCCATTCCCAAACCACTGATGTGTAGCTACATGGTATAAGAGACTGTACAGACAAACATTGTATGCATGTAGCTTTATATGCATGTGTGCACTGTATACTATGATGTAGGGCACTTGTGTATGTGTGTGTGTACATATGTACGTGTGCATGCATGGACGTACAGTGTGTGTAGCAAAGCAGGCAGTACTGTGTAGTAAACAAGCACACAAATGTACAAAACTATGACTATATTTGGGCTTGTTAATTGCTCAGTAGCTAGCTACATTACGCAGCCATCCATCAATAATTGTATGCAACTTAATAGAAGAATTGAAATTGAAGCACGCCGTGTGCAGTCACGTATATTGCTGAAAGTAAAAGTACCATAATCCATACCGCATAGCTACAACCAACCATACAAGTTAGCCGACAATTTAAAAATCTTGTGGTGATGCTGCTAAGGTGGGTCAACCACACTACAAAACTATCGTCAGGGATTATGTACACATTTTTACAGGTGTGCTATATGCTAAAAGTTTTTGTACAAATACAGCTGCAAGCTTATGTCAGCAATTTGCCCATAATTATGGTAAATTGACAGTCAGCAAATAGTTAGCTACACACTATGCACAATTTTATACATAACAGCTTCTTAAGTTATGGTTTACATGCAACAATACTTACACAATTTAATAGTGATTTAATACGATTATACTACTGTCTATATATGAAACCATGGAACTTGTAAATAATAAAAAGTGCCATGTATTTGGAAGCTATATAGCTGAGCTGCAAGGGTCACAAGGCCATGCACGCATACATCCCTGTGTAAGCAGCCATCCACATATTTCTCATATTGTGACAGCAAGTGCTAGCAGGATAGTTGCATTTATCATCCAAACATTGTTGGAATAAAATAATTCTACACAAGAGATACATAATTACTATCGTGATAGTTTGGGACTATTCATGGATAAGATAGTAGACTATCTGACCGTAATTTTAATATAGAACATCTGATTTGACTGAATGAAATAATAACCTAGAGTCATGACCACTGACAATACTTGACTAATTTCATGTTCTTTTGCTTTTAATTAAGGTATTTAATGAATGTAATCCATGCAAGCCAACGATTGTGATAATACTCTTTCTACAGTATAGTTTTCACTATTGCTTAGCTCTGTTTCTACTTGTATAGAAACTACATACAATTAAAGATTATAGGCACTGTGACTAACAATCAGTTGTCTAACAATCTATAATTTACAATAATCAGATGTTTTTCTTAATGAGAATTGTACTAATCCATTCCTAAATATGTAAGCTATAATTAGCTACATTCCTAATATGGTAGACAATTGTGCAATTGTATAAATAGTAGTGTGTATGTTATGGTTCATCATGCCATTCAAACGGTTCAGGAGGTTCTGGTTCTGGCTCTTCATCTTCCTTCCCAGGAATATTAACTAAACAAATAAAGAAAAGCTTTGCTAGCTAGCTACATTTAGTATGTTAATCACTATAATTTTATATCAAAAATAATACAAAAAGTGGCAATACTGAGATGAAAATCCTACAAAAATTCTAAAATTAGGATTTACATGTTTTTATTCACGAATCAGGTAGGCTATAGGCTTCGTACCGGAGTATATATAGTAAGCACATACAGTATTCATTATATATTTTCATGAAGGTAACTTTACTTGCAAATCACAAAATTTATCCCACAAAAATTTTGGACTACACCATATTATCAAGAAAGCCACCATTATATACTTACTATCTATAAGTATTAGTTAAAGCATTGCCGCGAGTGCTATACGTGAAATAAAGCACGAGGCGTGCGGCCGAGGTGCTAATAAAGCACGAGGCGCAGCCGAGTGCTTTATTAGCAACGAGGCCACACGCCTAGTGCTTTATTTCGCGTATAGCACGAGCAAGGCAATGCTTTAACTGTTTTATAGAATTTTCAAGACTAATGCTTTGATACAAACGCGCTCGCTGGTTGATTTAAGCTTGCTTAACCGTCAGTGGTGGTAACCAGAGTAAGTTTATTCTATTATCACATCACTTACGCGTCGGTGTTTTTAACGAATCTTGCAGCTAGATCGTGTTCTCTCTCGTTTATATTTGTGTTGTATTAACAAGATAGTTGGTTTGTACAAGACGCCTTGAAATGAATTGGAAACAAAAAGCTAGCTGCATCGCGTTGTTTACAGCCTACTGGTATGTAACACATTCCAATGAGTTGTTTACTATAAGGCGTTAAGAGTTCCATGCATAACTGTACTTTATTAAGCTTTGAAGTTTCATAAAGCACTGTTGGTGGTTAAATAAAGCACTCTTCACACCTTAACAGTGCTTTATGGAAAATAAAGTACACTTTTGCCCTTTGATCCTCCCACGCAAAATACTACAAATAGTATTATAGTATTTTGCGTGGGAGGATCAAAGGGCAAAAGTGTACTTTATTTTCCATAAAGTACTGTTAAAGTGTGAAGAGTGCTTTATGAAACTTCAAAGCTTATAAAGTACAGTTATGCATGGAACTCTTAACGCCTTAGTAAACAACTCATTGGAATGTGTTACATACCAGAAGGCTGTAAACAACGCGATGCGGCTAGCAATTCATTTCGAGGCGTCTTGTACAAACAAAACCAACTATATTGTTAATACAACACAAATATAAACGAGAGAGAACACGATCTAGCTGCAAGATTCGCCAAAAACACCGACTCGTAAGTGATGGTAATAATATACTCTTGTATAATTATGATTAAACCGGCTTACTCGAGCTGACGGTTAAGCGGCCAACCAGGGAGCGCATTTGTATCGAAGCGTTAGTCTTGAAAATTCTATAAAACAGTTAAAGCATTGCCTTGCTCGTGCTATACGCGAAATAAAGCACTCGGCCGTGCGCCTCGTGCTTTATTTCACGTATAGCACTCGCGGCAATGCTTTAACTAATACATAAAATTCCAGATTCATAGCAAGTAGCTAATAAACAATAGCTAAGCACACTCTAATTTTAGAACTTTCTCAACTCCATATATAGTGAAACCATGGCTATAATAAGAAATTTTAAATTACTTATCAGCTAATGTAGCTAACAGTTCTAATTTATTATAGCTACTGTAAATATTTTTGTGTAAAGTTTTAAACATTCATGTTCAGGAAATTTTGTGCGCACAAACATATTGACATAGCTACATATGCACTCATGCTGATGTATGCACTACTGTTCGAGTTGCATGTCAACCTTGTGAGTTGTAACCATGGATTAGTTTTAAAGCAGCTTTTTATGGCTTATATTTTTTACACATTTACTCTCATATATAAGATTGTCATGCAATATGAACAGTGGTGGGAATGTCAATACACACACACACGCACGCATGCATGCATGCACGAACGCACACACACACACACGCACGCACGCATGCACACACACACACAGCAGTACATCTAAATGTAACAACTCTGAAACTGATATTAGCAAAGCTATATTTTTGTTATATTATATTACAAGATTTGACACTAACCTTGCAATGGTTCAATAAGTTCTTCTGGTTCCTCTTTCTGGGAATCCAGAAGTAAGAAAATTCCACCTGTTATTATCTGAGGAAAAACAGCAATCACAAGGGAAAGGCTAACAAGACACCACAATCAGAACTTTGCACCACGTTAATGTATGTAGCTATATGACAATATTTTACAAGCGTATGTATCATAAAATTTTGCCATCTCAGTAATTTACTTTTTTATCCTACTTGGTGTCCTACAGAAGCCTGTCTCTGATTTAAATGGCTTTGTCACACCCAAGTTTTCGTAATCATGGCAACTTACACGTTAAGTTAGCAAAACCATACATACGTAGTTGAATTAATACCCATCTTGATACACCATTACGTTGCTAATCAGTGTGGATTATTAAACAAGATAACATATCTTAGCAGAAACAGACCAAGTAAAAATTAGCATTAAGAAGGACCAACAGAATTTGTAGATTTAATGCAGCAGACATAAACTTACGTACACTAATGATGCTGTGCTCACACAGGAATTCAGTTTGTCTGCAGGACATAATGCAAATATGCATGGTAGGTTATCACTATGGCTTTGTGTTAGTACCATTCCTGGAGTACAGTAACTGTATAAGCTATGCATTTGTTTTGGTTTAAATAATTTGCACATCAAAGTAAGTCAGACAAAACTTTGTTTAACAGTCGAACATATAAATCTAGATGTGTAGTCATCAAAAAATTACAGCAGTAGTTATATACACATAAGCTAAAACCAATGAACTATGACTGCATCTAAATTACACAGTGCTCATCACTGCCTATACAAATGTACTGTGGTTAGACATTAATCATCCCAAGGCTGTTCTCTGCATGTTATGTTCAGGCAGAATGCATAACGAAAGATCCGAAGTTGGCTTCAGTGATGTAAGCTATCAGGAAGCTTATTACAACTTTAGAACGTGTGAAACGGTAAACACCATCTATTCACAACGACTTGTAATTATAATGGAAGATCAGAGAGTGTTGTAAGTTATCAAGAAGCTTGTTACAACTTTAGAACGTGTGAAACAGTAAACACCATCTATTCACAACGACTTACAATTATAATGGAAGATTAGAGAGTGTTGTAAGTTATCAAGAAGCTTATTACAACTTTAGAATGTGTGAAACGGTAAACACCATCTATTCACAATGACTTATAATTATAATGGAAGATCAGAGAGTGTTATGAGTTATCAAGAAGCTTATTACAACTTTAGAATGTGTGAAACGGTAAACACCATCTATTCACAATGATTTGTAATTACATGCAATTAATATCTATTTAATCTGAATCTTAAGGTGTATCAAACAGATTAAAAAACGTGTTATTACCATCATTACCTTAATAGTTAATTACCGTATACGTACATCACCTTTTAAGGTTGCAGTTTACTCGAACACTTATGAGATAATGTCTATTACTATAGCCAACTGTCCACTTCATTATACATGGTTGTCGTTTAAACACCAGATGCTATGTAACGTACATTAATTTTTCACATAGTAGACATCGTGTCACGCAAATTGTTTCTATAAACACGGCACCATTCTTTGTACGCAAGTGTAATGATATCAATCCTTGTACGCGTCTTTACCATATGGACACATGCCATTACATGACCGCAGAGACTAATATTTTAAAAGCGCTATTCTCTTACTGGCAATACGTGACCACAGAGAATAAATATATTTAACACATCTCTTACCGGTTTAATCGGCTTGTATCTGGAATCAACTGGAAGTGATATAACCTTCAACTACAATAACAAAACTCCACATACGTAGCCTCTGCAATGGAATATTTGCTCACTTGTGCTGGTATTGCTCGAGCTGGATTATCCAAAATTTCAAACAATGGTTCTTCTTTCTTTTCTTTATCAGAATCATCTACTGTTTTTTCTGTAGCTTTTTCATCTGGTTTTTTGGCCTCTGCCTTCTCTGCCTTCTCTGGTTCTTCTGCCTTCTCTGGTTCTTCTGCCTTCTTCTCACTTTCAACCTAATGTACATATACGTAGTTAAATAGTATTATGCAAGCACGCTTATTGCATGTATAAAAACAAATGCGATGTCTCACAGTTATTGCCACTTACAGGATGCCATAGTAAGTACATACATATGTAAATTTACCTGCATTATAGCTATGTACGTACATACTCAATATACCTATGTATGTACATAAGTATATACTTATAGTGGACTCCAAAACCATATTTAAATACTGCATGAACTTTTAGAGTTCTTCATTCAATGTGGTTTCGCTTCATACTTTGTTATTATACTTACATACGTGACTACTTAGCTACAATACCGTATGGCTAGAGATTTTCAAGTGACAATACTTTTGATGAATGGACAAATACTTGGTTCTATACTCTAGTGCCTTAGTTACTAGCTAGCTAAGTGATAACACATTCTAATAGTAGTCTTGTTTTAAATGCTTCACTACCCACATGGTAAGCCACTTTTAAATCATGCATGCATGCATGCATGCAATGCATATCAAATAATACAGTAGTAGTATTAGTATTACATGGATATACACAGATGGATGGACAAACAGACAGATAGACAAACAAACACACAGACAGACAAGACATATCTGTTATAGACATCATACCTCCATGGGTTCAACAGGTGTTGCAGATTCCTCTTTCTTCTTAGATTTTGCTTGTGCCTTGGCTGTGACCGACAGTATTGCAGTACTGACCTGGTGGCCATTACATGTAAACTTAATCACTGCATTAATTTTAATGCCTACCTTGGCTTTTTCTTTCTCTTTTTCTTCTCTCATTGGAGTGGGATAAGCGTAGAGTGACGGCTTAGCGTTTGATTTAAATTGCATCTTGGGCATCTAAATGTTAATAATTTAGTGACGCTGAGATAAACTCACAATATCTTTTCCCTTTACCTCAACCTTTCCCTTAACTTAAGGTTATGGGATACCCATTAATTAACTTTTATTGGCGCTACTTTTCACTGTCTTGAAAAGCAATCTTCTTGTGTTTTGTATCAATTGGTCTCTTCACGAAGTATTGTATTAAAAGGTCTACAGACACTGTTGATAGGCCATCAATCAAACCTCCAGCAAAGCATAGTGATGGTAATGGTTTCTGTATCTATACAAAAACTCAACAACAGCCAAGGTAAGTGCCATTTTTAGGGATTAGAGATATATCATTGAGGGCCTGTAAAATAGTTGTTCGGTGTACAACTCTCATGAGAGATTTTGTAAGTGTCTAAAGTCAAAAATGGTATTGTAAATTGTAAGAGCACTTTAGTGAGATAGTTATTGGCTAGACTCCCAATGAGACCTGTCGAGAGCTAAGAACTCTTCAACAGGACCTTCACAATCTATCTCTTATTTAGACAAAACCCTAAAAATAGTGCTTATCTTGGCTGTTAACACTGTAAATGGCTGTAAGCTTTTGTATATAAATGGAAGCCATTGTCATCACTTTGCCTTGCTGGAGGATTGATCGATGGCCTATCAACAGTGTCTGTAGTCCTTTTTATACAGTACTTTGAAGGTGGTGACGAGGCCATTTGACATAAAACACAAGAAGGCTGCTTTTAAAGACAATGAAAATTAATGTCAATAAAATTATTTAATGACTATCCTATATCACCTTAAGCCAAGTAAGTAACATGAAAGATGCTAGTAACTACAAAATCACTAATTTGCTATCACTAAATGTAAACACTTGATCAACATACTCTAATAAAGCAGTCAATGGTTTGTGACTGCAATATCAACAAATTTGATAGAAGGGAGGAGATATTCTTTCCAAAGACAAATCATTAACTTACTGAACTAGTTAATATATTCTAATGTGGTTACACACCTTCAAATTAGGATTGAGACCAATGATGGCAGTGGGAACGAATGCCAGGCAAAGGAAATGACAGAGTGGAAACCAGAACCAAAACTGGCTGAAAACTAACAGTCCAACAACTGAGGACATTCGAGTGTGTCCTGCAGACGATTTAAGACTGACAGTGACATTTCGTCCCCCTAAAAAATCATTAAAAATATAGTAAGCACACACAAAAAAGAGATACCTGCATCGATAATTCCTTGTGCCAATATTGCACCAAATTTGGCTATGCTTTGTTCATGCTTATCTGCAATCACCTTAGCATACTGCTGCCGGTAGAATGACACCTGTACAGTTGATATTATTACCATGGTAACTGTAAGAATTGTATACCACAATCAATTAGTCACAAACACCATAAATACACAAGATGGTACGAGTACATATATACAATCAGTCAGCCAATAGTTTCAGGAGAACAGGATTCAAATGTCCACATGCATTGCACACAGATAACACATAGACTGTATTACAAGTTTTAAATGAAAACATACCTTTGAATGAGAAGCCTCAGAGTGCTGTATCAATATGAGAGCTGATGCAACCAACACGCCTTGTCTGACAAATGTCACTGGATCATCCAGCATGGGTTCAATGATCGCTAATGCATCCTACAATAAAATTGATAGTAAAAACTTTTGTGACACCCACACCCACACACAGAGTGACACACCACAAACCCATACACACACACTGCACATCCACACATGCATACACACACATAAACGCATTTATACACATATATACACACATGCACAGACAGACAGACAGACAGACAGACAGACAGACAGACAGACAGACAGACAGACAGACAGACACACACACACACACACACACACACACACACACACACACAATCATTACCCTATTCCCAGTGCCAGCACAAGCTATTCCTAATGCAAGGGCAGCTCCACAGCGTACATGTGGATTGTAGCTCTCAGACAATAATGATACAACCGTTGGACACTGTTCTGGAGTACTACAATAAAACAGGAGCAGACATACAGTACCACACAATTTCACGATATTGAGGATGTCTAGTGTGAAATGTTGGTGCTATGAAATATTTTTTTACGCACTATAAATGTTGTTACTAAAGCTAAGCTGTATTTAATATTCTGAGACATTCACTATCTAATACGTATGATGAACATTTAATCTCTTATAAAAACATGTCATATTCCTCTATGCAATAAATTTAATATATAGCAATATGTGATCAGGCCTGTCATGTAGTTGTGCAAATCACCTAAAATGTGCCTCCATTTATACTGACAAAACCATGATTTTAGAATTTATGGAGAATCATTTAAAGCTTACAGAATGAAATACTCCTTTAGAACTGAAGATATTCATGAATATCTAACTAGGCGTAATTTGCACTCACATGGTTGATTATGGCAGGCCCACTCACATATGTATAAAACATTCTGGCATTTTGGCCGGCGCTTACTGAAATAATAAGAATCCTATTGACGTTACTGCAGCTCGTCTCACATCATTATCAACGTCAGACACTGCTATATGGAGCAGCTTACGGATCGCCTTGTTATTCCCACTGCCACAGTAAGCCATCCCTAGGGTGAAGGCACCAGCACGCCTGAGTAAAGGATCTTTGTCCAACGACAAGTCATCTATCAGTGTATCTGCTTGCTCTAGTCGCCCATACATCAACTAAAATAAAAGAAATATTTCTCATTTTATAGGCTAAACCTCCCAATACAAAGTTCACTACACATGCATTACATAGCAATACCCAATGCATAAAGACTTGAAAGATGTGGATATACATTGGACGTGATTACTTACCATGGCTATCCCCAGAGCTAATCCACGCTGTATCTTTTCATGTTGGGTTTCTCGAGCATACTAAATGAAACAAAGAACGTATGCAGTGAAATGGAAGATGTGAATAATAGTGATTTATATAGTTACTGTAGTGATATGAGTGCTTACAGTTAAGAGATCGCCAATAGCACTAGATGACCGAGTTCCTACCATAACCAGGCCCATAGCAATGCCTGCAGCTTCACCTGTGCAACATACGTACAGTGGATATAGTAATTTTATTAAAATTCATCAATTACCAATTACAGCATCATCCTGAAATAAGTTCTCTTTTAACAGACTGTATATATCTGTGGGATAAAAGAATAAACAGAATATTCATGTCATTAATGCATAGCATGATCCATCTGTAACTAAAGCTATGACGTTATTGTACAGAAAATACTGTTGACACCTTCATTGGCACTGCCCATTGCTGCTAAGCCCAATCCAAGACATCCTCCATGTCTTACAACCTGCAGTATACACATTATATGCATCATGTATGTGAATGTGTACATATAAATGCACACCAAAGAACAGAAAATAATACATTTGTACGATATATGTATATGTACATATTTAGTATGTAGGCAGTGTTCAATAGCAAAGAAATTCAATACTTATAAAAGGTTAGCCTATACAGCTGGGATATATCATGAACACAAGTGCAGTTACATGTGTATGTAAAATGAATAATAAGTTGTGGTCAGCTACTTACGTACCTCGTTGTTATTGTTTCTCAATTCCTTAGTAATATAATCAGTAATAGCCAGTCCATGGTTAGCATGGATTAGACCTATGTATGAACAAAATAGTTGTATCATCACACTGGAGCTTATGGTAATGGCCAGTCATCCGGCATTTGACCAACCAAACCAAATTTGACCGAGTAATTTAAAGACCACACAAACACTCTGTATGTCTGACAGATCTCAAAAGCAGGTTGGTGAACTGTTAGCAGTAATACGCCATTAAATAGTTAACAAATCTAGTTATAAAATATTGGTGAAAAGGTTCCTCAATTTGTGTGCTCCATATGGATGGCTTTGACAAATCTGGTTACATATGTACGTATGTAAGCTCTATACCTAATGCATAGAGACCACCACCTTCAGAGTATACACTACTCCCTGTAGAATCTTTGGGCAGATAAGCACTCATCAAGTGTAGAGCTTCCTTTTCATGTCCCTAAAGAATTATATGTATGGAAAGTGTAACAGACATGTACAAATATACGTATATGTACACATTCCAACTAGGACTGTGCAATAATGGAAATTCTTTTATCACGATAGTACAACTAAGTATCACGATTATCACGATAATGACATATATACATTAAATAAATACACCGAAACATTATAAACATTCTATTGTAAGAGTTGAGAACTCTTCATTATAATCTATGTAGAACTAAGTAGAGATGTAGTTAGCCATGTATGAATGTTTTGAACTACTGCTATAATGATTAGATCAAAAATTTCTGTAGAAATGGCAGTATCTTCACAAAAAATGACTATTTTTACCAAAGTTGCTACGATAACAAGATAATGAAAATTTTATTATCACGATAATGTTTAAATTTGATTATCACAAAAATTCGATTATCGCACAGCACTAATTCTAACATATACATCACATTTCCATCATATAAAACATATGTATACATGCATAGGGCTATGTATCTAGTAGCTAAAAATACTCATACCTGATGAATGACCCCCAGGCTAGCTGTGGCAGTAAATTTAGCCCAGTTGGTGGCTCTTTTCAGCCAATCCAAATTGTCCCTGAGGAAGTTGTCACTTGTAGTTCCACAATGCATAAATCCATTGCATATTACTACTGCGTTGTGGCAGATTGAAGTGCGTCCAGCTTCCTACAGCAACAAGAATTCAGTGTGACACGATTGATCTCTGTTGCAACTAATAATATTATTGATGTAATCATTGAAATACATTACTAGATTTCAATTCTAAAACTCTAATAGAACAGTCGATTTTCAATTTTTAAAAGCAAGTTTGTTGTTGCTAAAAAAGAGAAGTAACAGCTCATAAAAAAATAATTACTATTTTTGCAACATAAATTGGTTAATAAAGTAAGCTGGCATGCAATAATTAGAGGGTTTTAACTTTGATGAGTTGTAACTTCAAGTCAACAGCTCATTCACAGAATAAGTTATTCTTAAATACTTGGATGTGTGTGGAAGACCTCCCCTTTGCAAATCTGATAACATTTAGAAGGATTAAGCCAAGTACTATGATGGTATTTGGTGTTAAATATGTACTGACCAGTTATAACAACAAACAACAGTAGAATATAGTAAGTGTGCTTTACACATACTCCTTTTCTCTCCCTACAGGTTACTCACTTTAGTGTTTTTGAGGATTTGCAAATCAGTGTGATTATTTCTAATTATGAATTCTTGATAGATGGCAATGGTCACCTCTCCACCGAGTATTTTGATCACCTGGCGCATACAGCAAATCCACTGTGGCTCATCGATCTCTACAGCGGTCTCCACAGCGGGTACTGATGATGAATCTTGCTTGTCTGTATCTGCTGATGCTGCTAGTTCTCCCGTACCATCATTTACAGCTTCTTCTGGTGTAGCAACTTCCATTCTGATTAACAAAAAATACTGATAAATATATTGTAATACCATGTACTACAGTATAGAATTATAAATATCAGCAAAGATTTATAAATACAGCAAAATACAAACAATTATAACAAATATTTAAAATGAATTACAGCAATATACACTGAAACAAACTCTTACTCTTCAATTTTATCATCCTTTTTATCATCATCTTCCTTTGCTTGATCTTTTTCCTTATCCTTGACCGATTTTGTTTCTTCATTACTGGCAGATGTTTCTGCAGCTGCAGGAACAGCAGTAGTCTTCTTTTGTGGTAACAAGCTGTTGAGGACTTCTAACATTCTGGTCATGAAATGCTGAGTTGCACTCTCATACAAGTCAAACGCTATCTGATATGCCATCAATGTATCTTCCTAAAATAAGAAGGGCTACTATACCATATTCAACGTGTCAACTTCTACTTATACAATTATTAAAAATACAACTTTGGCGGATTGGCTATCAACTGCCAAATCCACCAAAGTTTTCTCCCGCCAATGTTTTGTGCTATATGGTAAAAAGCTCATATACGTACAAAATTTATGGATCAAATGCAAAAATGATCAATAATGATTTGATGATGGAAACAAGAAGTGTGCATATATGACCTGTGTCCTTTAACCTACCAAGTTTCCTTTGGAGAGTTTTTCAAGTATCTCAGCGACCGATTGTGGATCATCCAGAAAAATACAACACTACATGAACACAGTAAGCATTAAATGTTAACAACATGGCAAACAAAATACAAGACATTGGATTTCACAATGCTTGGTGTGCATCAAATACAGCAACAGTAGGATTGAAGCACCTACGTACCTGAGTAATGTTGATATAGTCTGGCACATCCAGGTTCTGCTGATACAGTCTGACTAAAATTCTTAACACCTTCATATCATACAACATAAAATAGCAACATAATTATATATTTATAATTATTCATAATTACTTATTTATTTAGCAATATATTTATAATATATTTATGTACACACTTATAAATGTACTCACACATGCACACACATGTGATACATGCTACAGAATAGACAATACATTGTGTATTAGCATCAGTGAAGTCTGAATTACATAAAACTGTTAATAATCTGTCCTATATTTTTGTTTGCATACTAAACCATTTATAAACTCACATCATGTCTAAATTGATGACTATCTACAAAGGTTAAGCAAATCTTCAGGCAGTAGGACAACATTTCAGACACACAGTCCTAAAGAACATAAACCACATCAAGCATAACACCTTTAAACTAAATTCTATAACATTTAATAAATATATTTACTAGTTATAGAAATTCCACACAATTCTTAATAAATTTCTTACTGAATCTAAGATCGCTTTTTGAAGTATATCATTTCTTCTAGTTTCTAGTGCTATGCCAATTGCCTGCTTGTATTCTTGGTCATCAAAACATCTTTGAAACATGCGGTTAACAATGGACTCCAGTTTAGGATCAATGTGTTCTTCCTCCTCTCTACCCTCGTACCTCTTCACTCTCAGACTGGTGTAGTAGTCAATACATTTTGCTGTGTTAAAACAAACAAGTTGATGTTCTACCATCTAAAAGCAGGCGATGTGTTAAGTTAAACCACTGTTAATCAACTGCTATTCAGTGTATTGTAATAGTAATTAATGACGTCACGAGTAAGTCATGTGAGCAAAGACTCATCACTAAGGGGCACATAGCAACGCATACAAATTTAATTCTTTTGTTTGAACCGGCTTTATACTCCAGTACTTTAGTGATAAAACTTTTTAGAAGTAGTACAAAGTTGTTTTAAGCTGAAATTTTTACTGTAACACTATAGGCTAGTCTTGTATTATAAGCTCCGCAACCCGCATGGCACGCCCACTTTCAAAACTGAAGCGCTCTGTCTTGTTAGTAATGTACAGCTGTTCAAAAGGCTTTTACTATGGAATGAACGGCTAACACTGCATTATCTTGTTCTTATTCGGCAGTAACTCATGACGCGTTTCGTTACTAAAACCCTGCCCATCAGTAATATCGATAGCAAGTGTCATAGAAAAGCAGTAGGACTTATTTGATTGGTTATTTAGGCTTCATTTCACATGAATGGTTTTTAATAGCCTGGGGGGCAGACACACGCACACACACATACCCACGTTTACGAAAATGATTTCAAGAAACCAGGTGCACGCTGGCCACACGGCACGTGCCTGGTTTAAAAAAGAAAATGTCATTTCGTTGGTACAACTACACACATACATACCAGACATATCTCCAAGTTTACAGACATACACTAAATGTACGTAGATATGTATACATAGACAGATACATAAGCATGGTTTTTGTTTGAATAAAAAGAAGCACCATGGCACAATGGACAAACTTTCATCAGAACAGCAGTTATGTAAATCTAATGAGATCACCCTTATTGTGTGAAAAATCTGCAGTCATACTCCAAGTGCTAGTGAGGTCTTATGCAGGTAGGATGACAGGCAGTCAGACAAAGTACTGGCAGATCATCAAAATTCTCTATAGATCACTTTGTTAACAGGTATAGTGTTATCATATTATGTGCTATATACTAGGATTGTGAGCATTTAAGAATAGATAATACATAAACACCTGTACTAGGTGTGCTATGTAGCAACTTTAGTGGGATCATGATAAAGAAAAAATACCTTCATAAATTAACCACACCAAAGACAACCATGATTACATAACAACTTCCTGTTACATCACTACCTTACCAGAACACACACTATATAAAGGATAGCAGGTAGGGTGGTCAACACAGTTGGCCATACGTATTTTACCTCTAGGATGGGCGGTAATATTAGTAAGCCACCTCAGGAAAACTTCGGATGTCCAGAAGTTGATACTGCAGAACCACAACAGTTTGTGAAAATAGTACAGAAATATCTTTTTACGCCAAGATGCAAGATCCCATATAGTAACATGCTGGAGAAAAAGAAATATCAAATATCACTGTACAAATCTGGAGGTGACCATGCTATAGTAGTCAGTGATGGGGTGAATAAAGATATTACCTTTGAGTTCAGTAGCAATTCAACAATAGGTACAACAATAGGTACAACTGTAGGTCTAGTACCGATATCTTTGGTCACAAGTGTTTTAGGAGGGTGAACAGCAGGTTGTATAGTAAACTCAATAGTAGGTTCAACAGTAAATCCATTGCTAAGTTCAGTGACAGTAAGACCATTTTTTAGTTCAATGCTAATTAATCCATTAGTAAAGTCAACAACAACTGTAGCAGGATATGCAATAGTAAATTCAATAGAAAATCCAATAGCAAGTCTAACACAAGCAAAGCTAAAATCTGATGTTTTTCTTGGAGATAAGAGTCAATGCGAAGAAATGGGAACAGTGGAAAGCACATATTATGAACTAACAGAAATCGCTGTAAAAGTCTACAATCGTGACCCATATTACAATTTCTTTAACAACAACAGCCAACATTTTTGTAAAAAATACTTGCAAGAAACTGTGACAGTCTCACAAACATCCGAAACTGATCTAACAGCGGCTTTATACAATGGTACAGCAGTTGGTGTAAGCTGTGCTGCAATATTAGTAAATCTGTATAAATTTTTTTTTTGATAACTAAACTGTAACTTTATGCTTAATGTCAGTACTTTTTTTATGGTTAATGTACATTAGCTTTTTATGTTTAATGTATTGTCTGTGTACTGAATAGCATCTTTATAAAATCTTGGGATTAACATATACATAATGCAAGTTGTGAATTATCTATCAGCAGGCATAAATTAATGTCTAATTATTGGCATACGTATACAAGATAGCATTCATAAGAGTCTGATGGATTGTGGCAACTTTCAAGTGATACATTTCTTTAGCAGTGATCTCCACCATATAGACAAATTAAATGCAGAGTCTCGGTATTTACAAGTCATATTTAGTGTGCAGTAAGCGTAATAACATCCATGTCAGAGGATTAAAAACAATAGCACACCATAGAAACAAAAATGTTTCATGATCGCATGTCTGTCTTTTGCAATGAAGATCACAGTATATTTATTTTTTACTAGTCTATGTAGTGTTTGTCATGGGAGCCAACCGAGCCATATAGTAGCAGAAATTGATAGGCTTTGAGATTCAACACTGAGTAAAATATTCATAGGTCAGAAACAAGCTGTAAACACTTCCAAGAAATAACCAAAGAAAAAGTACCTGCAACCACTCTTAAGTCAAAAAAAGTTCCAAGAAATAACCACAGAAAAAGTACCTGCAACCACTCTTAAGTATTTCAAATAAACACTGTACATAGAACACAGTCACACAGCCCTGCAGAGAAAACACCAAAACATCATATGGATAAGAAAAACAGCAGCTCAATAGCAATTTCCAAACACTCTTCATAAATATCATATAGAGATATGGTTAGACAGTATAGAAACAGTGCTTTTGAAACTTTGGTGAATAAACTTTGGTAAATTCAAGGATGAGAATATTCAACAGTGTCAGAAAACCTCAGCAAACCTCCACCAGCTCGTTCAATTACCCAGCGAACAGCAGCACGGACATTCCCCTCAAGCATTAGTTTGGTAAAAACCCTGGTAATATGGTTGGCACGGTTCTTAGATGAAGAACGATGGCTATTACGGAGTGACTGATCACAATGAGATGTCTCCTGTAAAAGAACATCGAACTGACTATCAGTCCACATTGACATGCGGCGATCAAGGAGTCTTCCTATATCACAACCCTTGTGCACCAGACGATCACGTTGCAGCATAAGAGAACTAAACACAGTAAACTGCTCTGCAGAATATGAACCAGAAACAATTCCTAATTAAGCAAGTCAATGTACTTCCTGCCTATAGAGCCACCAGGTAATGAGTAATGACGCCCTCCATGATGAATGATAGTGGCCCAGTATTTATACCACGGAGAACTATTATGGGAACCAGCAGAATATAATAAAGATGCCCCATAGGCCTTGCACATTAGTGTTTCAATTTCAGTACTGCCACTTTTACTATTATGTTATAATTAGTGCACAGAAACTAGTGATTTAGAGACCCGAGCCAATTTGGGCAAGCTTACCCACAAGATTAATTACCGAGGCTGCAGGCTGAGGTAATTAATCTTGTGGTAGGTGAGGCCAATTGGTCGAGGTTCTCTAAATCATGTTAAAACCTCGTTTCTGTGCACTAACTGTCTTAGAAATTTTCCGCAATGACTTGCAAGTTGGTAGAAGAAATAGCTACTTTCGTTTTAACCTGAACGGTAAAATCTCAGGTGAAATTGAACAAGTAGCGCGCTCCCTACAGCTACGCATAAGCAAGTAGGCGAGACTCAGTGTAAGCTTAGTGAAAAGTGGCAGCAGGAAGCTCAAAGACAATGTACAGCTGCCTGGCCTGAATCAAGGCAAGGCATTGAACACTGAAGCCATGGCAAGTCAGCGGCTTGATCGAACAATCGCGCGGCTATACAACAAACTCGGGCACTGAACTAAGCAGCTTCGCCGGTGCAAGATCAAGTAACTAGTTCTTCATTAATAGTGATTGGCTATAGATTATTGTCGAAAAGTGTGATACCAGCGATCCGCCTAAAGTCTTTGATCGATTCATCTTTACAATTGTTTGACCACATGCAGGTTTCTAACCAGTTAGTGACCTCGCCTGAGGTTTCTAACATAGTTATTGACCTCATTAAGGCCTAAAAGATCAAAGAGAATTATTATAAAATTTCTAATAAAAAATATTATAATATATTAAAAATAAAAAATATTATAATATATTAAAAATAAAAAATATTATAATATATTTAAAATGCTAATGCCCCTATACTGGTGGTCAGTTTGGGATTGTGTCTGGTACAGTGCTTGATGCTTAATTAAGCAAGTCAATGTACTTCCTGCCTATAGAGCCACCAGGTAATGAGTAATGACGCCCTCCATGATGAATGATAGTGGCCCAGTATTTATACCACGGAGAACTATTAGGGGAACCAGCAGAATATAATAAAGATGCCCCATAGGCCTTGCACATTAGTGTTTCAATTTCAGTACTGCCACTTTTACTATTATGTTATAATTAGTGCACAGAAACTAGTGATTTAGAGACCCGAGCCAATTTGGGCAAGCTTACCCACAAGATTAATTACCGAGGCTGCAGGCTGAGGTAATTAATCTTGTGGTAGGTGAGGCCAATTGGTCGAGGTTCTCTAAATCATGTTAAAACCTCGTTTCTGTGCACTAACTGTCTTAGAAATTTTCCGCAATGACTTGCAAGTTGGTAGAAGAAATAGCTACTTTCGTTTTAACCTGAACGGTAAAATCTCAGGTGAAATTGAACAAGTAGCGCGCTCCCTACAGCTACGCATAAGCAAGTAGGCGAGACTCAGTGTAAGCTTAGTGAAAAGTGGCAGCAGGAAGCTCAAAGACAATGTACAGCTGCCTGGCCTGAATCAAGGCAAGGCATTGAACACTGAAGCCATGGCAAGTCAGCGGCTTGATCGAACAATCGCGCGGCTATACAACAAACTCGGGCACTGAACTAAGCAGCTTCGCCGGTGCAAGATCAAGTAACTAGTTCTTCATTAATAGTGATTGGCTATAGATTATTGTCGAAAAGTGTGATACCAGCGATCCGCCTAAAGTCTTTGATCGATTCATCTTTACAATTGTTTGACCACATGCAGGTTTCTAACCAGTTAGTGACCTCGCCTGAGGTTTCTAACATAGTTATTGACCTCATTAAGGCCTAAAAGATCAAAGAGAATTATTATAAAATTTCTAATAAAAAATATTATAATATATTAAAAATAAAAAATATTATAATATATTTAAAATGCTAATGCCCCCCTATACTGGTGGTCAGTTTGGGATTGTGTCTGGTACAGTGCTTGATGCTTTGCATTTTAAGCATCCAGATCCTAGTGTACCTCCTGCATCAATTTTACCATTGTTGGATAATTTACCTTACTTGGAAGATGTTGAGATCACTAGTGCACCTATCCAGTCTGTTGCCGCCAATTACAGGTGGGTGCTGGTCCTGGAGGATGTGATGCATCTCACTGGAGAGATATATTTTGTTGAGATACAATGCTTCTAGTGCTAAGCTTCATGATTCTGTTGCTGCTGTGTGTCACCGACTTTGCAATACCATCACCCCTGGGAGGAGGTTCGTGGACTTCTGGCCAGTCGTCTTATTGCCCTTAACAAATGTCCTGGGGTGAGACCCATTGGAATTGGTGAATCTCTACACAGAGTTGTAGGAAAGTCTAGCTGTCTAGCCACTCGCATTGATGCTACCATGGTCTGTGGCTCCATGCCGGTCTTTCTTCTGGTATTGAGGGAGCTATTCATGCCATGAACTTTCTTTTTGTGGATCATCAACGTTTCACTTCTGGCTGGGGTGTGCTCATGGTGGATGCCTCTAATACTTTCAACTCCTTGAATCGTACTACAATGTTGCTAGATGCTCATGTGCTTTGGCCTCGCTGTGCTAGGTTCTTTTTAACACTTATCGTGGCTAGTCAATGTTAGTTGTGAGGGGTGCTTCAGAATGTTTGTACAGCAAGGAACTTGTGACTCAGGGTGATCCCTTGTCTATGTTTATGTATGCGATTGGCACCTTACCATTGATACGTTCTCTCCACAATCCCTCTCATTGGACACAGATTTGGTATACCGATGATGCATCTGCAGGGGGCTCTTTGCGTGATATTTGTGACTGGTTTGTTCTTGTGGTCCAGCTCCTCACAAATTAACCACAAGTACAGTTATGAAGATAACCATGATAACAATTTCCTATGACATCACTTCCTGTATAGTAGGTATATAAACAGAATTGCTAGAGCTTGCACCGTCAGTTTGCACTTACGTTTGCAATGGATACTGAGCACTCTCAAATAACTTTGAAATTTCAAAAAGTAAAACAGTGTACTGTTGAAGTAGTGAATCCTAACAGTTATAGTAGAAGAACAGTGAAGTCAACTACTTCCTATAGTAGATCTGTGATAAACAGAAAGAAGAATCAAACATCATGTCATAACGCTAGACTCTTTGCAAATCACCATGTGGACAGCAACAGGGTACATAGAGATATTGATATCACCTCACAGTTTAAAGGTTTGACAGGAAGTTCAATACTAAGTCTAATGCTAAGTCCAATAGCAAGTTTGATAGGAAGTCCGACAGCAAGTTGGAGAACAAGTCTGATAGCAAGATTGATAGTAAATCCAATAGCAAGTTTGATAGCAAGTTTAACACCAAGTCCAATGGCAAGTTTGACAAGTCCAATAATAGATCCATTCATTTCTAGGGTAATATATGAGAAACAACTCATTCCAATAGCCATGACAATAGGCAGAGTGGAAACCAGGTATTATAAACCAACAGATACTTCCCGGGTAAATGAGAGACAACTCATTCCAACAGGCACCATGGAAACCCGGCATTACGACCCTACAGATACTAGGACTTCAGCAAAAATCTCTGACAGTAATCCACACTACGGTTTCCTTAGCAATAACAGCCACAACAATTATCTGAAGTTCTAATAAGAAGCCACCTCATGAACATAAAAATAATGAAGTTAAAGAAGCTATTATCAAAGCCAAGTAATGGTACAACTGCTTGCCTAAAATATAGAAATAGTTAGCTAGCTATGGTTCACTTAGTCTAGTTTTTTAACATTTGCTTAATGTACGTACATTAGAGCTGCAACGATATATCAATATACACATATGATATATATCATTCACAAGGTGTTATTTCACGATAAAAAGAATTATCATTAGTGAATTTAGTAATTATAAATACTGAAATACACGATTTTATTCCATAAGCTTATATGTTGTATTTAGGGGTGAACGATTGTGAGATTATGAGGCATCACAATTCTAGAACATACGTACATATGTCATGATAATGAGAACTATCACGATTATCGTATAATGCCAGCATACAGGGTGGATAACTAGCACCCGTCATCATTGGTTACATAAAATACATCAATTTTCTAGCTTGAAAATACGTAGCAGCAAAATGTTTCAAGCAGTAGCAATTTTGTAAGCTACGTACGTATATTTCACAATGTAGAGCAAATTTATAGGAATCAACTAGCTAAAAAAATTGACGTATTCACTGGGATATGTATGTTATAGTTATATCCCAGTATGAGTGGGTTATCTTAGTTATTACCCAAGTCCGAGGAGAAGCCGAGGACGAGGGTATTAACTAAGATAACTCACGAGTGTCCTGGGATAAAACTGGCTTCTATCCTGGTGGTCTATAGCTAGTTTTCTTTGCCAATTCTTATACATTCGTTCAGGAACAACATTGCAAAAGTAGCCTATAATATCGCTACAACTATCCCTATCAATTATAAACTAGGTTATACAATACCTGAAATAGTTTTGCTGCTATTTTAAGCTAAAAATCTTGGTATATTTACATCTGCATCACGTAACCATTGACGACGGGTGTATATGGTAGTTAAACCCCAGCACGCTGGGGTTTAACTACCATATACACCCTGGCGGCTTCTTTGATCTGCCCATGCACCGGGATAGAAAAGCCAGTTATATCCCAGTATACTCATGGGTAATCTTAGTTACCAACCCTCATCTTTGGCTCTGGATAATAAATAAGATAACCCGCTCGTACTGGGATATAACTAATACATATCCAGACAGCAATTAATGACACAGACAACAGAAGCAAGTGGTTTGGCAATTGTACGACATAAACAATGTTATTTAATATGTTTAATTGCATAGCCTGTATAAATTGTGCTGTTAGTAGCGATGCAATTATTCTTTAATTGCAGTCTTAATAATAATTGCACAATAAAATAGCCAGCCAAAATTCACAATTCAGGAAGCCATTTAAGTGCAACATACAATGACATAATAAGCAGCGAATGAAATCACATAACACTGGAGATTCATAGTAACCGGCTTATATGGCAACCAAGTAATGGTTACAGGCTGTGGATTAGTACTCAATAATCCCTACAAGAATTTCTTGATCCTAACCTTTTAGAATGAATCTCAACTCAATTCTGAACGCGGAGCTACCAAAACAAGTGATATGGAGTGCCTCAGATAGAAATAAGTGGCATGCCTCAGGTTAGAGTGGGAGTCATAGGTCATGCAATGCGATTAGTAGGCAATCACACACATTTTCATGCAATTCAAGATAATTATACACATAACAGTCAAATTGCACTCGGCTTTGCCTTGTGCAATTACTTGACTGTTACTGGTACAACTATTCTTGAATTGCACTCAAATGCGTGTGATTGACGATATGGTATTTACAGTACAGCAAAATTAACTACATATTAGTGTGGCATGCTTTAGACTTGGCCACATAAAATTTGATCAGGTCTGTGCTGGAAATTATATGAAGCATGTCGAACCTCATAGGTGGTATTACTGGTACAACATGATAACAGGGGCACCACACACATATAAAAACACTGGGAAACTCAATAGCATATTATTACTTAGAACATGGTATGTGCGTTTTCCTTTGATGTATGTAGGTCTATTACCTTCGAAGAAACCAGCTAACAGGTGTCTTATTAGTAAGACACCCGATTTCAGTAAGACACCTGTTTACAACCACAAAGTTATTTCACGCCCCCAGCTTCGCATGGGGTGACTGAGTCAGTGCGTAAACAAGTGATCGTTTACGGGCGCCTTAACAAAAATGCGAGGCACCTACGTTAATGTAAGTAGCTGTATTGTGTGTAACAACGATAGTTTTGATGTACGCGTTAGCTTTTTATCGAGTTACGGTGCAAAAGGTGGGTAATCTGTGTCTTTCAATGTATAAAAACCAGCCTGCACGCTCCTGGCGAGGTGTGACGATCCTGAACAGCAGTTTACAGCAAGGCTTCATGCATACACATTGTTTAAACTTGAACAGAAGCTTATCACGTACGAGTACATCGGTAAAACTAAGCGATGATGGCCAATCGCTGTGCCTAAGATTACCTGTATAAACGAGAGACCTGACTCGAAAAGGCCCGACTGTATCCTCCGCTGCTTACACGCCATGTTTTAAAGCACTTAGACACCCGTAATAGGTGTTTTCGAGATTTTAAAAACCCTCGGTGACGTCAATAATTACCTCGGCTGCGCCTCGGTAATTATTATTGACGTCACCTCGGGTTTTTAAAATCTCGAAGACACCTATTACGGGTGTCTAACTATTACATAGGTGCAAGATTAACCAACCTAACAACAATTCCAAGAAATGGTCATGTGGCAAAAATTGCTTATGTGGCAGGAAATGTCCATTTCCACAAAAACGCAAGTACTTATAAAACCGTGGAGAAGTACAGGAACTGTAATAAACACTCAACAACAGAATGGGTTGCTGCTGCAGTTGCTATAAATCTTCACCAGGAAATGATTTTAGTAAAGGTATTGTGAATTTAAATACTAAGCACAGAGATTTCATGAGAAGGAAAAAGAGTTACACTATCTCGGTAGATCACAAACAGGTGATTGGTGGCCATCATATAATAGTAATCAGTGATGGAAAACATGAAGATATCTCCTTTGAGCTAACAGTTAAAGGATCCAAGTTTAGTGCTACAGTAGGTCAAGAAGAAGCAGTAGCAAAGGTGGCCATTTATGATGAAACTAACAGAGATTATCTCAAACAAAAAGGAGAAGTTTATTGTACTCTATACGAGCTAGCAGAAACAGCCGCGAGCATATTAAAAAACAATCCACATTATGATTTGCTCAACAACAATTGTCAAGATTTTTGTAATAAATTCTTAGCAGCTTATAACTTACCAACTTATGCAACTGACACAGAAATAGTCCAAACTGCAGGAAAGATTATCTATACAGCTCACTCACTACTCAGTAGTTCTTCACAACAGAAATAAAACATCTACTTTAAATCTTCTACTATTTCAAGAACATTTTATACATAAATATGTACACATCTATCAATTTTTGTTTTTGAACATTTGTATTTTGTATTGAAATTCAGCTTATTAAATTTATTAAATTGTAAAACCTGGAAATACCAAAAGTAAACATTGAAACTAAAACATTTTAACCAAATTACCAGTTCAGCCACTCTATTACCACAAAAAAGACTTACATACCTAAAAGCATCAAATAAAGGATCAAATTATAATAAAGGTGCATGCACTCACAAGCATACACACAGACACAGCTACCCAGCTGTATACTTGAGCAGACATCTGCAGTATGCTGTATGGTGGTGAGTGATAGCTATATTTGCCAGCTATTTTGCAATTCCTACTCTGTTTTTGAACTCAAAACCTGAGCGAGCCCCACACTATGTAGCAAGATATTTCGTAGGGTGAACCATGCATGGCAAAAAATGGGAAAACACAAAATTATAGAAGATTCACAGTGTAGATTACTAATTCGCTATATATGGTTCATAGGGTGAACCATAACATGGACAATGCATTACTGATCCTCCAAATATGGTTTGAAGGGTGAACTGCGTAGATTACTGATCCTCCAAATATGGTTCGTAGGGTGAATTGTGACACGGACAATTCACAGCGTAGATTACTGATTCTCCAAACGGTTTCTCAGGCTTGCCCCTCGATGCTGTCTATTTCTAGTATAAAGGACATTACATCCAAATTAGATTCCAGCCATGGGCTCTTGGGGGATCAGAGGGTTGGATGGGTGCATCCAAACACTCATGCACACATGAAAATATACGTGCTCACATATGCACACATGCAAATGTACGTATGCTCCCACGTGTACACACATGACATGCACCCATGCATGGATGCACTCACACACAACACACAAATAGTATAATATAGAAATTATAAGACTTTGACTTAATGTGTGATCAGAGATAAATTGGCTTGACATTTCAAATGCTAGAATTATCAGCATTTATCGATAAGACGGGGAAAACATCTCATCACCTCACACATTAAGAGAGAGTGCTCTTGGCACTCTGAAACAATAAATGTCAGTAGACCCCTTTTATAGTGATCCTTATCATAACTGATTATGGGTTTGAGTTTTCAGTATACAAAGGTGCAAATTAGTGACCTACAGATGATTGTCTCCACATATTCAGAGGTCTCGTTCACATTAAATTTCTTCCCACTGCATAGAGCGAATTGTAGAGAATCCTGAAATGACCCCAAGTGATAGTAAACCTACACACACACACAGAGAAACATGACATAAAACCTCCCCATTATTCACACAGCAGAGCTGCCTTATGTATGCATGCGTGTATATGCACATGTACACGTAACATGTGATTCTCTCAACGGTTTTGTGGCAACCTGAATATCAGTAGGTACGAAGGTTTTCCAAATTTTTCAAAGTGTTTACACTTGTAAATCATGAGATCTATAAAAATCATGGTTTTCCCACACATTTTCTATTGTGGAGGGTCACCTCTTATAGAAATGTATGGAAAGACCATGGGTATCATCTCATGACTTACAAGTGCAATCTCTTAAAATTTGGGAGGACTACTACTATAGACCTCCATACCTATCGATGATATAATATTCAGGTTACCAGGAGCAACGATTGTTTGTGCATGAAACAATTAGAGCAATGAATATGGTATAAAAGTCTTAGCTAGATAAAAGAACATTTCATATACGCACAACAACATATTTCACTTTTTAAATATTAAGTTAATACATAAACTAGTACAGGATAATCATTAAAACACAACCTTTGATGCCAATAGAGCAGACAGTTCTCTCTCTGGGAAGTCCTCTTGTTCATACAATACCTCGCTGTGACCAGATAAAATCAATGTAAACTAGTTATGACATACTTTAAGTTTCCTCACAGTTTGTGAGCAAGTTCTGTAAACACATTATGTTATCTAGTCTTGTACACAGTATCAGTAGATAATACAATGTATTCACAGTCATACAAGATGCTATCATTATTTATAAGGAAAATTTATATTCCTTTGATTTTAAAAAGCTGCAATACTTAAAAGTTGCAATACTTGAGAAAATGTTATACGATGCTTTCATAATAGAATTGTATGGGAGCACTTAGTTTATTACATATATTGGAATGGTTAACAATATCATGTTTGAACATTGGTGCAACTCAGTTGTTGGTTAGTCTGAGAGGTAAGTTTCAGCAGCCATCAGCATGGATTTAAATCCTTGTAACAATAGTCATGACCATCTAATAAACTCACATGGTGAAACTAAAACAGAAGGATAACTCAAAGCTATTTTATGTTGTACTGTTTTAGGTATTAGTTGAGCAATAAGACAATCAGTTGCAATAGGCAGGTATTAAGTGTTTAGAACTTTATTTGGGACATAGTGTCACATACACACTTTGCAGTCTGTAACCACTGAGAGTTGCATTTGTATCCAACCAATACACATGGAAGACAAGACATACACATTCAAACGCACACAGACACACAATAGTTTTAACATGTTCAGGCCCTCAATTAAAGTTCACCTAAATAAAAGGTTTATATGTACAAAAGGATTCAAATATAGCTAAATGTATAATTTTGAATTAGCATAGAACACTACCATTTCTTGGTATATTTATTGTATCTATGGTTACATGTACAGATAATAATTATTCTCTTGAGGCCCATAACAAAGCTTAGCAAGGCAGTAGCAAACAGTTTATTATGCCAGCATCCTTAAGCCATGCACTATGTAATAGTTCACACTAACAAACGTGACACTAACTATATAAAAATTCTCACATTAATTTACTTAGTATACTACCACGTAATACATTACATTTTGTTGATGACTTCAGAAATTTCTGCCCAAAAGTTGTCCACCAATAAGTCAAGCTTCTGCAAAGCGAAAACTTTAGCCTCGTCTGTCGGCTCATCCAACAGGGAAATTATACCAGCTAAATATTTGCATTAACACGGCAGAAACAAATAAAAATACACAGAACTAACCGGCAGATGTTAAGATAGGTCCGGTCTCGTCCGTACTACCGAAAGGCATGGTACTACGTTTTATACCTAAACCTCAATATATTCTAATTAAAACGCACCTTTGTGCTACGAGTAAGCACGTGCGATTTGATTGTGCATTAATTAGAACTGATAGGCGAAAAGTTTGACCGTTCTATTAGAGTAGTTTACTACGATTCTGGTGCATTTCCCAGACACAACAGTGGCCAGATTTTCTAGACCCTAATGCGAACAAGCAGACAAAAGACCAGCAAACAAACTACTCTCTAATAGAGCAATCAACCACTCTATTAATGCAGTCAGCATAAGTAGAGAACATTCACAATGCGCCCTTTCCGATAGGCAGTTATAATATACAAAGCGGCCATATTATTATCAAGATATATTTCAGATCAGTAATATGCTTCTTATATTATTAACTCTTGTTATTATACTTATCACCTCGCAAATCACGTGACTTAGATACTTGCGCACGCCCATACTTAAGATAGAAGTGTGCGCTATTTAGCGCACAAATTAATGCACAGCGCATGTAGATGGCTTGGAATCCATCTTCTTTGAGGGCATTTCAACTATTACTTGTCGTGAGGTTATTCAGCAGTTTGTTCAGTAACATATCGGATTGTGATGAAACGTTCAACTACTGGGAACCAGTAAGCTTATTTCTCTCATGTATGAATACGCGATATCCGTGCTAAACAGAATGTATAAAATAAAAGTAGACCAAGCCAACGAGCAACAGATTTTTATAGAACGGGCGAATGATATATTGTATGTGCTTGCTTTTCGCAATCAATTGTTTCACAAAGTATCGGTGGAAACAAGCCGGCAATGCTGTAATCTCGTATGAAGCAGTTAAAACATCACACTTGCTGATTAATGTTTATTGATATTGATAGACACACTACCTCTTGTATGGGTCAGGATTTCAGACGTGGGAGTATTCCCCAACCTACGCCATAAGGTCATATGCTTACCTGTTAATACATGCTCTCCCAGTTGTTGCCATACCAACCAAACATAAAGTGAGTGTTTACAATACTACCAAGAGTGTTATTTCATTTCATTCTTTACTTTTTGTAGTATATAGCTTTTTATCTGATAAGAATTTTGTTTGCTGTTGTGTCAGCTATCACCGAAACCTTCTTTTACAGGTGTGTCCAATACAGCTGTGTGTGTTGTATTAAGCAAAATGTGTATATTATAATACAATGTAAATGGTAAATGGTTTCATGTTATAAACACACACACACACACACACACAAATTTTGGAGATAGTATTTTTATATGAATCTAATAGACGCTTGTTTTCAGAAAGTTTTGTGAATTTTAGATCGGTTTTGGTCAAGTTTGGGTCTCATGTTGCTTGCTGGACACTCCTGCTGCTTGCCGGCAGCTGTGGCATGTACATTGCTGCTGCAGGTATGAGCCACGCCCATTTATTATTTGATTTATTCATTCAGATATCCATAGCATATCTTCCAAGCACTTTTGCAATGTACTGCACCATGATAGCGCTAGGAGCATGGTTTCAAAGGAAGAGAAAGGTATGTCAGTGAGTTGGTACAAATGGCCATCACCAATTCTTATCAACTACTCTAATAGAACGTACACTTATACAAAACACTCTAATAGAACATTCAGCCATTATCTCTGCTGTATTAATTTCCATGAGTTTATTACTACTAGGAGCCATTTTAGGTCAATAGAATTTATGAAAATATTACTGTACATTTTAGATTGCTGTGTGCACAGTTATCATCAGTGCTCTTGTAGGATGGCCGTTCAGCATTGCAATAGGGTGAGAATCTTACATAGTAATGTATTTCATAATTACAGTAAATTATTTTTATAGATTTCCAATATTTTTAGAATATTTATATAAAAGACCAGTATCTCTATTTATTTGGTCTGGCACTTGTTTTATTTTTGTCGCGGTGAGTTCGTGTAATATCCTAAAATATATGTATGTCTTAAATTTTTTCTTATATTTTAGACTCCCTTGATTATCATAGATTCATATTTTTATGGCAAGTTTGTGTTTGCTCCACTCAATATAGTTTTGTACAATGTCTTCAGCGGCCATGGACCTGAAATTTATGGTAAAAATTCATAAATCCATTACTTTTTAATGGCTAGTATTTTTACCCATATAGGGACTGAACCTTTGAGTTTCTATTTTAAGAACATGTTACTAAATATGAACATTGTATTCCTACTGGCATTGATATCAGTTGTAGCCATCACATTTAGAGTGAGCAAATTAGTCATATGAAGACTTGTGGATAATGTATATTTCTTTACAGGTAATATTTACAGTAGTATGGAGCTTAAACCTTCGCAGTTTAAAATCAGGTAGCTGTTACAACAATTTTGCTATCTTATATTTTGCCATTGTGTTTTGTAGATCGATGGTTATCAGCTGTCATATCATTACTGATCTGGATGTTCATATTTTTTCCACAAAAACACAAGGTGAAAGGAGAGTGTGTGTGATAAATATTTCTTATAGCAGCTGCACTGTGGGGGCTTCCTGTACGGGACCACTGTTATAGCCACAGAAATTTCTTTTTGGATTGGATTTTCGACTAAGCCATTAGACCAAAAAATAGATTTGGTATTTTGGTTCAATGTGTGTGTGTGTGTGTGTGTGTGTGTGTGTGTGTGTGTGTGTGTGTGTGTGTGTGTGTGTGTGTGTGTGTGTGTGTGTGTGTGTGTGTGTGTGTGTGTGTGTGTGTGTGTGTGTGTGTGTGTGTGTGTGTGTGTGTGTGTGTGTGTGTGCGTGCTGCAATACCATAAAGACTTACTCATGCATAATAAAAAAGACTTTAATATTACATTCTGTGTATTTAAAAAATTTTAAGTTGGTTTTATGTACATATTTTATATGCAATAGGAAGAACGTTTTTTATTTCCTGTGTATCCACTCTTTTGCCTTGCTGCAGCAGTCAGCTTTCAACTCTTCAAAGTATGTCCCCACAGTCAACAATACGTATCATTTAACCTAAAGCTTTGCAGGATATCATGGTCAAACTTTCTGTTGCCATCAAGATAATCTTCATCAGACATTTCATACGACCCATGTATAAATGGCTTCCATACGTTCTGTGCCTTGTTCACCTGGGCATATCCGTATCACGTGGGTGTGCCTTATATTCAGGTCAGTTGCACATGGTATTGTGGAGGTGTTTTAATTTGACAGATTGACAAATTTGGCTGATATATACTATGTGTCACATATTACACATTAATGGATTTGGCTTGATACTATATAATCTGTAGAAGTTCAATAGTATCAAGCCCAATATAGTAATATTGTAATGCTTAACCTATCCTTTTTTTACTTGCTTAAACGCCACGGCTACTATTAATCATTTTTGCAAAATAGCCATAGCCACTAGGGCAGCTATTATTCAAGGGTGGCATTTATTGTAGTAATGATCGCTGTGGCTACTATTCGAAATACTATTGTAGTGCAAATGATTCTACCTTTGAAGGTTGTAGACAAACCTTTGATGGCTAGTATGCACTGACATTTGTTTATGCACTATCCTGTGTATTGTCTCATTCAGGCTATCATGCTCCTCACGATATCTACTATACACTAAGATATCCACATGTGACCTCTGCCGTCAGAGGATTATCAGAAGTGAACATCTGTGTTGGAAAGGAATGGTATCGGTTTCCTAGCAACTTTTATCTCCCAGGAAAACAGTAAGCTCTAAGTAACATTGTATCGCTTAGGTGTGGAAGATGAGAAGTTATGGGGGGGGCCACAATTGTAGTCCAAGGCTTAAATGGTAATAGTTGTACTCAACCCTGCTGTAAACTAGGGGGGCCTGGCCTCTGTGGCCTCCCTATTCCTACACTCCTGTATTGTATTTAATACTGCATGCATATGGTAGAATTTTTCTTCTATCGACACTGACAACTATAATGGCTAGTCGAGAAATAATTAATTTCATTCTTACTAACCACAATAATTGTTATTTATGCACTTTTTAGTAATTCACCTGAATCTGTTTATTTAACAAATATAACACTATCAGAAATAAACCCAAAATTCTTATAGCATTGTAGCTCCCTTTAAATATAGTGGATTTGGTCAATTGGTCATGCACTATCATTGGCAATTTTAAGGAGGGCTAGGGAGGCACAGGCTGTTGAAAAATAAGTAGTGAAGTTTCTAAATGAAACATCACATTAAACGTTTTTAATATTCTAGACAAATTTTAGAATTTCTGAGTGAAGTAGTTCCTTGGTCCCCTGTATCAGGGGCCTCATTCTAACTAAGGCTCCCCTGTATCCTAGTTTCTAGAATCACCACTGCGGAGTACTAGCTCTTGAGCTGCTCTATTGTTGTCAGGTGGCATCTTAGATTTTTACAGTCGGACTTCAGAGGTCAATTACCTAAACAGTACTCTGGGTCAACCAGTACCGTACCTAGTGATATGAATGATAATAATGAAGAAGAACCGTCAAGATATGTAAGGAGCTTTAATAAAATTTAGTATAGGCATGTAGCTATATACTGACAGTCATACAGTGGACTGGAAAGGCACTTGGACAAATGTCAAAAATTGTTCAAAATGATCAAAAAATATATACTCTAATATATTTTGGCTCAGACGCATGTCAGATCAAACTAGGATTTATACAGGTCAAAATCCAAAAGTGCTTGAAATTGTCAGACGTTTGACTGTTATTTCATGCTCTGTCATAATATACGTAGGTAAATCAAAACCTGAAATGGTACTCATTAGGAAGTAAGAGGTAAATTGTATTGGATCCTTAGAAAAATTCCTGTTGAACATGGTAAAGTTTGCTCTATTATGCCTTCCATTCAGATTTTAGACCCTACGTATGTAAAAGTCCTAATTTAGCTACTGTTTGATCTGGCATTGTATAAACTCAGTGGTGCCATTTTGCTTGCTACATAGTTTGATGTTTCCAAGTGTCACTTTTTGGTGGACAGAGATAGTAAGCACGGGTATACTCTGCTGGAACCACGTTACATTATAGACAATAATACATGGTCCATTGTCCATCGATATGCTTTCCTTGATGCTGAAAGGTACTACTATGCATGTACTGTTACTAGTCAGTTATATATACATTTTTGCAGGTCACACAGCTCACTGCGATCATTCTACTTTCCTTACATTTCAGAAATCTGTAACACCTACGTGGATTATTTTCTACTTGCAAACAACATTTTGATACATATGTAAAACAAGTATAGAAATGTTTATAGGGTATATGGCACAATCTGTAACACAGCTTACTGCGGTCATTCTACTTTCCTTACATTTCAGAAATCTGTAACACCTATGTGGATTATTTTCTACTTGCAAACAACATTTTGATACATATGTAAAACAAGTATAGAAATGTTCATAGGGTATATGGCACAATCTGTAAATATATTTGAAGATCAACAACAGTGATGTGCAATACATGATGGTATATCGTATATCATAAAAAATTTATATCGTGATATATCATGATGATAAAAAGTATGTTGTGATATGATATGAATTTTTATATCGCAATATACTAATTTCACTGTTTCACTTTATAGTTCATTGTATAATTTGTGCTTTACGTGTTACAATGTTGTCCCTAAATAACAAATTTGTTGCTCAACTTGAGTAATTTCAGACCACAGGTACGTGTCATGATATATCGTGATAAAAACGGTTGTTATATCGTGATATGAAAATTTTGTATATTGCGCATCACTAATCAACAATATACGTATAGGCTGTAATAGTATGTAGCTAATATCCTTTCTTTTAATGTAACCTAAAAGAGTATAAAATTACTACTTGATTTGGTTGGTACGTAAATGGACAACCATATTTGATTTCTTATTTTGTATATTCTACTCATCTCAATTCAGTGGCTAGTGGCAATATTGTTCAAATTTCTATAATTGTTTGTAGCTACACACAGGGTTTTTTATAGAAAATAAATTCAGGGGGCTTCATAGGGGGTGGGGCTTAACTGACTGTTGAGTGCAGCTGTTGACTAAGTGTAAGTTTATCATTGAGGCCTAACTCAGGGGGGTAAACTGCCTCTTTTGCCCTCCTAGAAAAATCCCTGCCCATACCAATGAAATTCTTAATTCTTGTGTATGTTCAAATTACCTTATGTCAATACTTGGCCTAGGATAGTCATGTATCAGCGACAAGTTGCCTCTGTTACTGTGTATCAAGATCTGTATGACCCATGTGAATGCATGATCAAATCTCCTTGTATTTTTAACACACACACACACACACACAGTAACTAACTACCATAGTGAAAAGTTGTTACTGGTAAACAATGGTTTATATCAAATAGCTACGTAGTTCGTAAATCGATACAGTATGAATTTTTACGTATATACTTAATTGTATGAAGGCACATCAACATATTGCACCATTCTACAATGGTATTATGAAGTTATTCCAATGTTGTGTTGAGCTAACCACAGGAAGTTTATACACATAAAATATTATTACCCATGAATGGTTGCACAACATGTTGTAACCTCTAATAATTTAATACACAAACACACCATACAAAGCTGCTGCAATATCTACTTTTCAAGTTTGACTTTGATGCATATAGGGACAACCTTCTTACACGTTTCCAACAATAATAAGCTCTGTTAATTCAATTCAGGGTGCCTGTTGTGAAGAACCCTACATCAGTGTGCTATATACACAAAACAGCTTATGCATACAAAAGTATCAAATATGAAGCCTATACTATATTAATGCATACCTACCACCACAAAACTAGCTGTACTGTTTTAATAAGCATCATGGCCTATAGCTACCCTTGCTAAAACAATATTCTGAGGTATACCCTCACTCTATGGTATGATAGCTAGGTAGCCAGTTTGGTTTATTTCTTGTATAAACGATCGTGAACATAAATGCACACATTTATTAATGTATGAAATTGATATCTTAACTCTAAAGTATTAATATTGTTAAGTCTGCAGTTATCATATTCACTTTCAATTTCATCATGAAAATAATATGGTGGGTTGCTAGATGGTTATATCCTTTCACAATGTTGTGCAATCACCTTGTTGTTCACTGTTTCAAATCACATGATTTAAGTGGTGGCTACCACACAGACAGACCCGTGACATGTGATGGTATTGTCACATGACATATGAATTGTATTATCGCATGATGTGTGGCTTGTTACCATGTGTGTATCTATGGATATGAATATATTGTAGAAATTACGCATAACCACATGTTGAGCAAATCTTAAGCACATCAAGAAAATATAATGACTATTGAGGTCGTGTGGCTGCAAGAACTAAACCTCATGACATTCATATGGCTACATGAATTAGTAGTTGAAAGCAACATTGGGGAATTATACGGTCATGTGTTATCTGTACACGAGATCTATTGGTGGCACCACTTGTTCAATAGTTGCATCATGTAGCTATAAAGTAGTGTATAAAAGCGCACTTTGAATGTACAATCAGTCAGTTGTATATCACGAATTCTTGATAGCCTCCAAGAAAATGTCACTGCTTCTTCTAATATCGTTGGTGATTTTAGCTGTCTCCAATGCATTGCCTTTGAAGGAAGATGCTCGACCCAGGTGCATCAAAATAGATGAATGTTCCTGCAGATTGAAGAATGTACCAGAACCCGGACTGATCAATTTACATGGCTTAGTTAATGATAAGCATGAGCCAAGATTCATAATTGAGGGAAAATCTGAGCAGACCGGGAGAGTGTACACGTTCTATTATAATCCCTGCAAGAATTTCTTGGACCTGGGATGTCCAAATACTGCAGTGTGTCAGAAAAATGTTTATGACTTTTATGACTTGGGAAATATTGATACCACCGAGTTTGAGTACCAAAACAATTCTGTCATCATAATTTACAAGTCACTAGCTCAAAACATAGATGACATTAATAGGACATCAGAAGTTGAATTAGTATGTGATGAAACTGAAGTTTTGGGAAAGTTTGAATTTGTTGGTGAGCCCATGCAAGCGCACTACAGATTTAAGCTCCACACTCAGTGTGCATGCCCTGGAAGATGTAAATCATCCAAAATAGAATGTGTTGGACAGGATCTGTGTACTTGCGAAATGTCTGATGGAACTGGCACGATTAACCTTCATTCACTTGACAATTCATTAAATCCTATGAAAGATGAACCAAATCCAACTCAAACCATATTTTACAATCCTTGTTCACCAGTAGCAAACCCTAACTGTGGGAATCACTCAGTTTGTGAAATGCGAGGAGGTTCAATTGTGGGTTTGGGTTATGCAAACACTGCCAGATTTGTGAACAACCAAGGACTTGGCTTAGAATATCTCGGCAACATAGGAAGCCCATCATCAACAGTCAATCTGATATGTGACTACAGTCAAAGAGATGAGCCGCTATTCAGAGTCGATGAACTTACAAACACCTACACTGTTTACAGCGTGTGTGCCTGTCCTGATGGCTGTGATACTCCACCACCACCCCATAATCCATCATGTGATCAAATTGACTCTTGTACTTGCAAAAGCAACAGTGACAATGCAATAATCAACCTCCATGATCTTGATAACCTTTATGCACCACTGAAAACAACAGACGGTACAGATTATACCTACTACTATAATCCATGCAGTGGCTTAAATATGAAGGTTGGTGAGAAGAACAAATGTGATGGAGTGGCTGGTTGTCAATTTGATCCATACGCTAATGATTATTATAATATAGGAAGACTTGATCCTAAAATTGATTATAATGCTACAACCAAAGAATTTACATTTCATTATACTGATGGAGAAGAGGACCGATCATTTGATGTGAGGATGATTTGTGACCCTAAAGCCGATAGTCCTATGCTTGCGACTGATGGCGATATTCCTTATGGAGTGTTTTTCTATCCGCTTAAGCTTACTACTAGGCTTGCATGTTTTTGAACTTGTTGCATTGACAATAATCATGTGGCTACAACGCACACACACATTTTTGTTTGGACATTTCACTATAGGCAGTTAATTTGTATGTAGTAGCTGCATCATTACTCTATTTGTACTGTTATGTAATTAAATTAACAATTCTGTAAAAATGCTATAGCAAAAGGTAATAACTTGAGACATGACTAGATATTTAGCTGCATTAAGATATAGCTAGCTAGCTCAGATAATTATATAGAGTAATTATTTGTCTTGTTCATGTAACTATCACAAGGAGAATCTAAATAACTAATCATTTCATAGAATACAATGCAGTAAACCTGATATAAGTAGCTTTAGCCCTAAAGATGATATTGTGATAATAGCTATATGCTACCTACGCATGCATGGCTTGTTCAAAGCTAGGCTTGTTCCATTGGGCGGGTACTACTCCAATATTTGACTGTTCTATTAGAGTAGCTATATCTGATTTCTGTGGACATGACCTATTCTACTGGGAGTTGAACAGGCAAGTTCCTTTACTGGAAAATTGTTTTTGAACTGAAATGCTACTACTCTCTGATGTCTAACTCTCTCCAGCCCTATAGCTAAACCTTATAGTGATACTGCCATTATAATATAATTAGACGAGTTAAATAACTTGGTGATTATAAAGGATACGTGTGCAGTGGTTTTTCGTGTTGTAACTACTACATCACTCATTAAAAGTTGTAGTTGCAAGATGGTTCTTTTTTTTCTCATTACACTTTCTTTTTCTAGAGTTACAAATTTAACTGAGTCTTCAATTAAGTGGCCATGGAATCCTATTTATAATACCTAGTTACCACAAAAATGCTTCTTGTGGCAACAAATGACAACCAGGCTTGCCACAATGATAACACAACATCTCTGATTCCCACTTTATTTCGTTGCTTTTTTTAGCTACGTATAGCTACATGCTAGCTCCTGCATGTTTTGAGGTAATTAGTTAGCCATGCTCAAAATTCTCTGCATTATGCTACAATGTTTTTACATTATTCTCACAGTTATTCTTTGGACATGTTAAAAACCCATCACTTTTTGTTTTTATCCATTATCTGACTGCCCTATATTAGGGTTTACTCAGAATACCTGACTGCTCTATTAGAGTAGCACAATGACTTCTTTAATAGAATGTTTGTTAGAACTTGCAAAATGCCAGCATAATGCTAGAATTACAATTGCATTGTGCTAAAAATCATTCCGGCATAATTAGCTACTGCAGCCCTAGTTTTGAGACTATAGCTAGAGTTTAGAAGGGCCACATAATTCGTTATATAAAATTACTTCTTCATAATAATTATTAAACCACAACACTTCTCCAGAATCTTATAGCTATGACCATGCAGAGCAATCAAAACTGATCAGATGATATATATGTGTGTGTGTGTGTGTGTGTGCGTGTGTGTATGTGTGTGTGTGTGTGTGTGTGTGTGTGTGTGTGTGTGTGTGTGTGTGTGTGTGTGTGTGTGTGTGTGTGTGTGTGTGTGTGTGTGTGTATATATACATATGTAGTCTCAGTATCATTATGTATAAAAGTGATGTTTGATCTTTTCCATGCCAGAGCCAGTGTTGCTACCTAGCTATCAGGGGAGTGGTTGTAAATAAAACTCAATGGTTTAGCAACCCTTTATATTAGTAACTTACAGCAAAAAAGAAGCCTAGAGAGATTCCGGACAAGATTTCTTATTTTCTTTACACCTATATCTAGACTCTCCAAGGCCAATAATACGTCAGAAGATTGAATCAATTGTAGGCTTTAGCTAATTATGCTAGAAAAAGAAGGTCTGTTACATATTTAGCTAATAGTTGTTTTTTATGTAAAAAGTTATTCAAGTAGCTAGTATATAGATAAATGTAACTGTATAAAAACTATAGCTACTTTATCTATAGGAAAAGTGCTTGAACATTTGCTGGATTGCCGGCCACATATCAATTTAAAAAATGCTTATAGTATAGTAAGCTTGAGAGGATAAGATAAAACTCCATGAGGAATATCACCGTCAGTTGCAAGCACAGGACTATCGGCCTTAGGATCACAAATCATTCTCACATCAAATGATCGGTTATCTTCTCCATCAGTATAATGAAATGTAAATTCTGGCATTATAATCAATTTTAGGATAAATATGTCCTATATTATAATATACATAAGGATCAAATTGACAACTAGCCACTTCACATTTATTGTTCTCATCAACCTTTATTTTTAACCCACTGCATGGATTGTAGTAGTAGTAGTAGTAGTAGTAGTAGTAGTAGTAGTACCGCTGTTGTTGTAAGTGGTGCATAAGATCATGGAGGTTGATTATTGCATTGTCACTGTTGCTTTTACAAGTACAAGAGTCAATTTGATTACATGATAAGGTGATTCAGTAGTGGAGAAGCTGGATCGAATTAGAATTTCGCTTCTGCCGCAGCTTATGCAGACCACTGTTAGACTATGAATCTCATGCACAATCACGAATAGTCGCGAGGGTCACCACCCATACTAAATTTTTTTTCACATCAGATCAATAAGAATATCAAGTCGTCACAACAACGGACTCAGACTAAAATTAGATCATCATCTGTGATACCTACAATGTAAACATAGAACTACTTAGTAAATTTAAACTTAATTATCAAAATTTGTAATCACACTAAACTCCACCTGAATCAAATCTAAAGGTGGTGGAGCTCGATGAAAATGTCCTATGGATGCGCGAGGACCATGCACACACACACGCGATGGCAGACCGCAGAAGTGAAAAAGAAAGACTGCAGTGGAGCCAGCCCATCACCACACTGTAATTGTCACTCCATTTGGAAGCCAATAGAGAAGCAAGCCTTCTGTAGAAAGTGGTCGCCTCTGGAGCTAACCCCCCATAGCTGACATCACAGTAGGTGTAAAGGAAGCATGCTCTGTCTCCCGGACCCCTGTCCATATGCTCGTCGCTTAGTGTTCTCGTGATGCCTGTAAGCAGCAGAGATGGAATTCATGTTGGATGGAGCATATGGATTGAAAACTTGCACATCCACAAAGCAGTGTTCAGACCGACTCCCCCAAAAACCATTCATCACAATATTCAGCCGTGCACCTTCCTGGGTGTTTGCTGTAGCCAAGGAAAAAGAGTCGGGGTTACTCACAGGTTGCAGCTCAGGTTCAACCTGGACCTGGTGGCACACCTCAATCAACAGACGAGCAGTGAGGTCTCTGATCTCATTATGATGAAGAAAAGGAAGACCACCCTTGGGGCAAGACAAGGCGTGATCAACCGAAAAGGCAGCACCACAAGCACAGTGAGATGGTGTCCGACGCAAAGGCCAACCATAACGGAGGGCTATAGCATCATGAAAGGCAGCCTTATGTAAAGTAAAGCCATACTCTGATAGGGGAAGAGCGGACAACCAAGCAGAAGCTCCCCTGACGGTAGCAAGATCCAAAGCAGTTTGTAATGAATGACTCAACTGACTACGGAGACTAGAAGAAGTGTCAGAATATGAGGACTGCCTAGAAAGGCGGATGGCAGATTTCCTAGAAAGCTGTTCAGTTCTCATCTGAAAATAATCAAACGATTGCCCCGAAACAATACACTGAGACAAAGGTCCATTAATGTCCACAGAAGCAGAGTACTCATGAGCACATTGCACTGTAGGATTAAACACACCCAAGCCCCCCCCAACAAGGAGGCAAAGCAACCAAACTACAAACAGTGTCATTAGGTGGAGAAATTCCTAACACAGCTGGAAGAAGAGTGCAGCATATTACATCTTCCAAAGGTTGTAAAAACTGAGCGATATTGGGGACGGTATGGAACACATAGTGCCACCGGCTGGAGAGACCATGTATCAAGGCAGAATAAGCTGCATGTGGTTGACTCTCACCTATCTTGGTCAGCAGAAGCACCTCAGCACTGAGACCACTCTCTGACCTTGTCATCAATAAACTTCTTAGAGTACTCCTGTGAGCCTATGGCAGCTCCAAGATACGGCCGACCTTCACAAGTAACCCGCACACCAGTACCAGCAAACTGGGCAGCAGCCGGAGATTGAAAGGAGGATTTGGTCACCAACCATGTCTTGCTGGCATTGACATTATATCCATAGCCTGGTCCAATCCGACAAGGGCAGTCCTACCACCGACGCAATCGAGCAATGGAGCCACAAGTGCAAGCGTCCACATCAGCATACCATACCTGGGTGACATCACTTGGTAGCCGTTCACTCAGAGGCAAGGTGGCCAAGGTATACATAGGCATGGCAAGAGGATCTCCCTGAGTAGTACCCTCCTCGGACAATAAGGTATCACCTGCAATGTACACCCATGCTAAAATACCAACCGACTTATGATAATCCTGGGTGGTAGTCTGGCGCCGCCGACCCTTTTATGCGCCCCCTAAAATAGCCAGACTAGTCACGTGGTAGCTATTCGCCCACGCTTTGCGGAATGGCCTGAGTGGGTGCACGTGATAAAATATAACCTCGTGACAATCGTATGACCATAAATATTATAATATACACTTTTGTATGTAACATCTATGGTATGACTAATATATAGGATTGCACCATCAGCTAATAAAAAAGGAAATCACCTCGGTAATCGCGGAAGTACGTTTAATATATTCGTATCAACAGTTCACGCCGGCGACTGATAGCCTTCACTGAAGAAAAATGAAGTTACCGATTCTTCTGATACTACTGGCAATTTTAGCTGACTCCAATGCATTGCTCTTAAAGGAAGATGCTCGACCCAGGTGCATCAAAATTGATGAATGTTCCTGCAGATTGAAGAATGTACCGGAACCTGGACTGATCAGTTTACATGGCTTAGTTAATGATAAGCATGAGCCAAGATTCATAATCGAACGAGGAGACCGTGAGCAGGCAGGGACAGGGCAGACGTTCTATTATAATCCCTGCATGAACTTCTCAGACCTGGGCTGTCCAAATACTGCAGTGTGTCAGAAAAATGCTTATAATTATAATTATGACTTTTATGACTTGGGAAATATCCACACTACTGAGTTTGAGTATCAAAACAATTCTCTCTTTGCAATTTACAAGTCACTAGCTCAAAACATAGATGACATTAATAGGACATCGGAAGTTGAATTAGTATGTGATGAAACTGAAGTTCTGGGAAGGTTTGAATTCATAGGAGAACCCATCCGAGCACTCTACATATTTAAGCTCTACACTCAGTGTGCATGCCCTGGAAAATGTAAGTCATCCAAAATAGAATGTGTTGGACAGGATTTGTGTACTTGTGAAATGTCTGATGGAACTGGCGCAATTAACCTTCATTCACTTGACAATCCATTAAATCCTATGAAAGATCAACTAAGTCTAAATCAAACCATATTTTACAATCCTTGTTCACCAGTAGCAACCCCTGATTGTGGGAATTATTCAGTTTGTGAAATGCAAGGAGATTCAATTGTGGGTTTGGGTAATGCATACACTGCCAGATTTGTGAATAACCGAAGACTTGGCATCGAATATCTCAGCAACGAAGGTAGTTCATCAACAGTTAACCTGATATGTGACTACAGTCAAAGAGATGAGCCAAGGTTCAGAGTAGATAAAACTACAAACACCTACACTGTTCGCAGCGTGTGTGCCTGTCCTGATGGCTGTGATACTCCGGCTTTATCCTGTGATCAAATCGACTCTTGTACTTGCAAAAGCTACAGAGACAATGCAATGATCAACCTCCACGATCTTGATAACCCTCATGCACCGCTTACTACAATGGATGGTACAGATTACACCTACTACTATAATCCATGCAGTGGGTTAAATATAAAGGTTGGCGAGAAGAACAAATGTGATGGAGTGGCTGGTTGCCAATTTGATCCATACGTTAATGATTATTATAATATAGGAAGACTTGATCCTAAAATTGATTATAATGCTACAACCAAAGAATTTACATTTCATTATACTGATGGAGAAGAGGACCGATCATTTGATGTGAGGATGATTTGTGATCCTAAAGCCGATAGTCCTGTGCTTGCGACTGATGGCGACATTCCACATGGAGTGTTTTTCTATCCGCTTAAGCTTACTACTAGGCTTGCATGTTTTTGAACTTGTTGCATTGACAATAATCATGTGGCTACAACGCACACACACATTTTTGTTTGGACATTTCACTACAGGCAGTTAATTTGTATGTAGTAGCTGCATCATTACTCTATTTGTACTGTTATGTAATAAAATTAACAATTCTGTAAAAATGCTATAACAAAAGGTAAAAACTTGAGACATAACTAGATATTTAGCTGCATTAAGATATAGCTAGCTAGTTCAGATAATTATATAGAGTAATTATTTGTCTTGTTCATGTAACTATCACAAGGAGAATCTAAATAACTAATCATTTCATAGAATACAATGCAGTAGACCTGATATAAGTAGCTTTAGCCCTAAAGATGATATTGTGATAATAGCTATATGCTACCTACGCATGCATGGCTTGTTCAAAGCTAGGCTTGTTCCATTGGGCGGGTACTACTCCAATATTTGATTGTTCTATTAGAGTAGCTATATCTGATTTCTGTGGACATGACCTATTCTACTGGGAGTTGAACAGGCAAGTTCCTTTACTGGAAAATTGTTTTTGAACTGAAATGCTACTACTCTCTGGTGTCTAACTCTCTCCAGCCCTATAGCTAAACTTTCTAGTGATACTGCCACTATAATATATTAGACAAGTAAATAACTAGGTGATTGTAAAGGATACATGTACAGTGGTTTTTCGTGTTGTAGCTACTACATCACTCATTAAAAGTTGTAGTTGCATGATGGTTCTTTTCTTTCTCATTGTAGCTACTTTCTTTTTCTAGAGTTACAAATTTAACTGAGTCTTCAATTAAGTGGCCATGGAATCTTATCTAGTTACCACAGAAATGCTTCTTGTGGCAACAAATGACAACTGGTTTATGTCCAGGCTTGCCACAAGATAATACAACATCTCTGATTCCCACTTTATTTCATTGCTTTTTTTAGCTACGTATAGCTACATGCTAGCTCTTGCATGTTTTGAGGTAATTAGCTAGCCATGCTCAAAATTCTTTGTTTCTCTGCATTATGCTATTTTCACACAGTTATTCTTTGGATATGTTAAAAACCCATCACCTTTTGTTTTTATCCATTATCTGACTGCCCTATATTAGGGTTTACTCAGAATATCTGACTGCTCTATTAAAGTAGCACAAATAAAACCTGACTGCTTTAATAGAATGTTTGTTAGAACTTTCAAAATGTCAGCATAATGCTAGAATTACAATTGCATTATGCTAAAAATCATTCCGGCATAATTAGCTACTGTATCCCTAGTTTTGAGACTATAGCTAAAGTTTAGAAGGGCCACAAAATTCGTTATATTAAAATACTTCTTCATAATAATTATTAAACCACAACACTTCTCCAGAATCTTATAGCTATGACCATGCAGAGCAACCAAAACTGATCAGATGATATATGTATAGTCTCAGTATCATTATGTATAAGAGTGATGTTTGATTTTTTCCATGCCACAGGAACAATGTTGCTAGCCAGCTATCAGGGGAGTGGTTGTAAATAAAACTCAATGGTTCAGCAGCCCTTTAGTAACTTACTGCAAAAAGAGGCCTAGAGAGATTCCGGACAAGATTTCTTATTTTCTTTACACCTATATCTAGACTCTCCAAGGCCAATAATACATCAGAAGATTAAATAAATTGTATAGGCTTTAGCTAATTAATGTTAGAAAAAGAAGGTCTGTTACATATATAGCTAGCTATACATAGCTGTTTTTGATGTAAAAAAGTTATTCAAGTACAGCTTAGCAGTATATAGATTAATGTAACCGTATAAAACTAGCTACTTGATATCTATAGGAAAAGTGCTTGAACATTTGCTGGATAGCTACATACGTATCAATCAAAAACATGCAAGCTTATAGTAGTAAGCTTGAGAGGATAGGATAAAACTCCATGAGGAATATCACCATCAGTTGCAAGCACAGGACTATCAGCCTTAGGATCAAAATCATCCTCACATCAAATGATCGGTTATCTTCTCCATCAGTATAATGAAATGTAAATTCTTTTGTTGTGGCATTATAATCAAATAATATGTCCTATATTATGTAATTATATACATAAGGATCAAATTGACAACTAGCCACTTCACATTTATTGTTCTCATCAACCTTTATTTTTAACCCACTGCATGGATTGTAGTAATATATAGTAGTACCATCTGTTGTTGTAAGTGGTGGATAAGGGTTATCAAGATCATGGAGGTTGATTATTACATTGTCACTGTTGCTTTTACAAGTACAAGAGTCAATTTGATTACATGATAAGGTGATTAGTGGAGAAGCTGGAGCATTACAGCCATTGGGACAGGCACACACACACTACGAACAGTGTGTTTGTAGCTTTGTCTACTCTGAACCTTTTGACTGTAGTCACATATCAGGTTAACTGTTGATGAACTTATAGTTAGCTACTAGCCTACTACCTTCATTGCTGAGATATTCAATGCCAAGTTTTCGGGTATTCACAAATCTGGCAGTGTTTGCATAACCCAGACCCACAATTGAACCTACTTGCACTTTACAAACTGAATAATTCCCACAGTCAGGGTTTGCTACTGGTGAACAAGGATTGTAAAATATCATTTGGTTTAGGTTTGGTTCATCTTTCATAGGATTTAATGGATTGTCAAGTGAACCATGCCAGTTCCATCTGACATTTCACAAGTACGCAGATCCTGTCCCAAACATTCTATTTTGGATGACTTACATCTTCCAGGGCATGCACACTGAGTGTAGAGCTTAAATCTGTAGTATGCTTGGATGGGTTCTCCAGTGAATTCAAACCTCGGTTTCTCAGTAAAGTCGCCATTATCCCTACTTACTATGAATACATTTATGTTAAAGGTTTCTGAAGTCGCCATTATCCTTACCTATTATGAATACGTCTATGTTAAAAGTTTTGGTTGTCACTGTTATTCCAGCTGAGGTTTTGCTTTAATATAAATGCATGTATTTAGCTATTATCCTAATAATATTCTTTTTATCAAAAAGATGTTTATGGCTACCCTGATGCCTTTAACTTAAACGTAACTGCTGCAGTAGTTCAGCAGTAGTCTATGATCCGGTGTCACTAGTTCTTAATCAAGGTTGATAGCCTCCAAAAATGAAGTTACCACTTCTACTGATGTCTTTCGGTAGTAACTTTAGCTGACTCGAATGTATTGCTCTTAAAGGAAGATGCTCGACCCAGGTCCATCAAAGTTGATGATTGTTCCTGCAGATTGAAGAATGTACCATAACCTGGATTGATCAATTTATATGGCTTAGTTAGTGATAACCATGAGCCAAGATACGTAACTGACGAACAATCTGATCAGACCGGGAGAATGTATACATTCTATTATAATCCCTGCATGAATTTCTTAGATCTGCTGGGGCCGTCCAAATACTGCGGTGTGTCAGAAAAATACTTAAGATAATCAGTATTCCTACTTTTATGACTTGGGAAATATCCACATCACTGAGTTTGAGTATCAAAGCAATTCTGTTGTTGCAATTTACAAGTCACAAGCTCAAAACAAAGATGAGGTTAATAGGACATCATAAGTTTAATTAGTATATATGTGATGAAGCTGAAGCGGTTCTGGGAACCTTAACAGAAACGTATTCATAGTTAGTAGGGATCATGGTGACTTCAGCCGAAACCGTTAACATAAACAAATTCATAGCAACTGAGTAGGAATCATGGCGACTTTAGAAACCTTTAACAGAAATGTATTCATATAGTAAGTAGGGATAATGACAATTTCAGAAACCCTTAACAGCAAAGTTTTCTTGTCTGGTGAGATAATAGCAACTGCATTCTCCTGATTAGTGTGCATCATGCATGTAGGCATCAGTATAAAGCAAAACTGCAGCTAGGATAATGGCAACAACCACAGGCTTTAGCTAACCTAAACTTTTCATAGTAAGTTGGGATAACGGTGACTACAGGAACCTTTAACTAAAACATCCTTGGCTACATGGGTATAATGTCGAATGCAAAACCTTTAACAGAAACATTTCAGAGTCGTAGTGTCACGGATGGGGCCCAGATGAAATTTTATCTGAAATCTTTGAAATCACTGAAATTTAGAAATCTGAAATCAAGCTTATTTGACTAGCAAACCTGCATGTTAGATGTACATGCTGTAGTAGTAAGATACTGGTGTTGTTTTAGTTACCTCAACAGTTAGTACCCATATATATATACGAGCGTATGTATATAGCTATAGCCGGCTAACTTGCTATAATTATTATTCATGATATGAAGACACAATATATAATTATAGTATAATCAAGAGTTCATATTAACAACTCGGATAGGGGAAATCTAAGTGCATGAAATCTCTTGGGAATGGAAAGTATAAGGCTGCAACTTCTACTGCATTCCATCGGATGTGTCAGCTATAGCTACAAGTTTACAGATTATAGGATACTATAGCTACTAGCTGTACATGGAATCACTCCACACGTATAGTTATACAGTGTGCAATCGTAATGTTATTGTCATGCATGTACGTAGCTATAGCTAATTACTTTAAATCTCAATTGTGCTCATATATTTAAATCAAGTAGGCTATAAGGTTTATATCTTGTTTTTTGTATTATTGTTGGTTCATTATAATAATTATGTTGTATTGTGTATGTGTAATTTTGTTTCGTAATTAGGGAGTGCCTCTATATAGGTCAAGCCTTTTATACATCCCTTAATTATCATTGTTGTGACTAAACAAATAATAATCTAATCTAGCTATAATCTAATATATCATGATATAGCTAGCTATAAGCTATAGCTAGTACATAAGTAATTATAATAACATATACGGCCTGATCCTAAAATTGACTGAGCTAGCTATAATGCTATACAACAAAAGAGTTTACATTTCACTATGATTATATTGATGGAGATTGCATGGAACTGATCAGAGGTGGAGGAAGCAAGTATAAGTTGGGGGGCTACTTATATATAATAGTTATTAAAATTTGAAAAGTTGCCTAATGACTATTCTATTTGGGGTAGTGATTGTTATATTAGAGTATTTCGAGCATATACTGGCTTATTTTTGGAGGGGCTCTGCCCCTCCATTTTCAAAGTTGTAAAGCCCCCCCCCCTTCCCCCGCCACTGGAACTGATCATTTGATGTGAGGACTGGATGATTTGTGATCCTATAGGGTTATCCATATATAGGCAGTGGAACTGAGTATAGGGGGGCCATGGCCCCTCTTAAATTTTAACTGAGACTCTCCATAGGAATTCAATTTTTGCAATAGAAATCACCGGAGTTAGCTAAGTGGGCCCCCCTAACTTTCAGCAGCTTCCTCCGCCCCTGCGGCGGGTTATCAATATCCTGAGGTACAGGCATGCATGCACACACCGGCTGCGAACACTGCCCAATAGCTATACTGAGGTGTTTGTAGCATCAACCGTTTATCTATACCCTTAACCGTGGCTTTTCTCTTTGATATCAGCAGGTTAATCGTTGATGAACTAGCTATATACGTTGCCTATACATCATCAGTATTCAATGTCAAGTTTTTGGTCATTCACACCTGATCATGATTCTGACCTGAAACAGTCTGGCAGTGAGGGTTTGCATCCATGGCCCACACGTACAATTGAATCTCCTTGCATCAGTTTCACAAACTGAACTCAGTGATGAGTCGCCGGCTCTGGCCCACAACTATAGGAGTTGCTACTGGTGAACAAGGATTGTAAAATATAAAATTTGGTTCATCTTTTCAGTATAGTTTTATATAACTACTATACTAGTGGAATGATGCAACTGTTTAATAACCCAAGTGGTTGTCACGAGGTTAGTTCTCGTAGCCACTGGCGCCATATCCACCGCGTATACTAAAATCCCTAGCAAGATTGCGTGCGTCAACTCGAGCGTCAACTATCCTAGGTGGTGATCACGTGGTAGCTATTCGCCCACGCTTTTTGCAGGATGAGTGCGAACTAACCTCGTGACCATCGTATGATTAATATGTCGTGATATCTGATTGCTAGTCACCGAAGTGCGTTATATTATTCGTAGCACCAGTTCAGTGATATCCGCCGGCCTCCAAGAAAAATGAAGTTACCGCTTCTTGTGATACCACTGGCAATTTTAGTTGACTCAAATGCATTGCTCTTAAAGGAAGATGCTCGACCCAGGTGCATCAAAATAGACGAATGTTCCTGCAGATTGAAGAATGTGCCAGAACCTGGATTGATTAATTTACATGGCTTAGTTAGTGATAAGCATGAGCCTGAGCCAAGATTCATGACTGAAGGAGACTCAGAGCAGACTGGTAGAATGCATAGATTCTATTATAATCCTTGCATGAATTTCTTAGACCTGGGCTGTCCAAATACTGCAGTGTGTCAAGAAAATACTTATGATAATAATTATGACTTTTATGACTTGGGAAATATCCACACCACTGAGTTTTACTATCAAAACAATTCTCTCTTTGCAATTTACAAGTCACAAGCTCAAAACAAAGATGACATTAATAGGACATCGGAAGTTGAATTAGTATGTAATGAAACTGAAGTTCTGGGAAGGTTTGAATTCATTGGAGAACCCATTCAAGCACACTACAGATTTAAGCTCTACACTCAGTGTGCATGCCCTGGAAGATGCCGTAAAACATCCAAAATAGAATGTGTTGGACAGGATCTGTGTACTTGTGAAATGTCCGATGGAACTGGCACGATTAACCTTCATTCACTTGATAATCCATTAAATCCTATGAAAGATGAACCAAACCTAAACCAAACCATATTTTATAATCCTTGTTCACCAGTAGCAACCCCTGATTGTGGGAATTATTCAGTTTGTGAAATGCGAGGAGGTTCAATTGTGGGTTTGGGTAATGCATACACTGCCAGATTTGTGAATGACCGAAAACTTGGTATTGAATATCTCGGCAACGAAGGTAGTTCATCAACAGTTAACCTGATATGTGACTACAGTCAAAGAGATAAGCCAAGGTTCAGGGTAGATAAAGCTACAAACACCTACACCATTCGCAGTGTGTGTGCCTGTCCTGATGGCTGTGATACTCCAGGTTCTCCACTAATCACCTTATCTTGTGATCAAATTGACTCTTGTACTTGCAAAAGCATCAGTGACAATGCAGTAATCAATCTTCATGATCTTGATAACCCTTATGCACCACTTACCACGACAGATGGTATACATTACACCTACTACTACAATCCATGCAGTGGCTTAAAAATAAAGGTTGATGAGAAGGGTAATTGTGATGGAGTGGCTGGTTGTCAATTTGATCCATACGTAAGAAATTATAATAATATAGGAAAAGTTGATCCTAAAATTGATTATAATACCACAACAAAAGAGTTTACATTTCATTATATTGATGGAGAATGGAACCGATCATTTGATGTGAGGATGATTTGTGATCCTAAGGCCAATAGTCCTGTGCTTGCAACTGATGGTGACATTCCTCATGGAACTTTCTATCCTCTTACGCTTACTACTAGGCTTGCATGTCTTTGAACTTGTTCCATTGACAATATGTAGCCACAAACCCACACACACATAATCCCATATAAACTTAAAAAGTTCGTTGGACTGTATAGCTATAGCTGTGTCTTATAATTAGCTACATCATGATTAAAGAAGAATTCATATCATGATATGGTTGATACCTTTTCCTTTTTGTATTGTAACATAGTTCGCTACTGATTTTATGCTGCAACAGTTATATAGTGTTTCATTTAACTCAATAAACTGTAATAATTTTAAACCACATGTGCATATATAGGTATTGTGGAAGTGTAGGCTGCATCGGTATCAGACCAATATAATACCACCATTTTTAGGTCAGTAGTGAAAAATTTACTAAGAGTAAGAATACACCAGCTGGACTTGAACCATTTATCATACAGATGCTAGCTAGTTACGTATGTGTAGAGGAATAGCCACTTGCATACATATTTCAGTTACAAAATTACAAGAAAATTAATTCGAGAAATTAAATACCAGTCAAATTTGTTATGAAAACCTTTATAATAGCCAGACAAAAATAAAGATTAGATTAAAGTCAATAACATATTTTAATCAGTGTGTTGTCACAATTGTTGCCGTTAATCTTCTACACTCCATTAAGCAGTCAACAGGACCGATGGCCATGGCCCTCACGATCAGTTGTATCCATGGTAAGACTAATGTATCGTGACACATCTTGTTAACACAGATCAGTCTTGTTCGAGTACCTAATGCTACATGTGTCCCTAATCATGCAGGGTTCTGCTCAGGAAATTTTGAGCAGTGGCATAACATAGATTATAGTTAACATACATAGAGTTTTAGCTGTATCAGTGGACTGTTGACACAGACTGTTATTGTAGCTACCTATAGCTATTAGCTACCGGTACCGGCTGTTTATGAAGTAAATATTGTTGGATCCTTAGGAAGTAAGGAAAAATTCTGTTAAACATGGCAAAGTTTGCTCTACTGAGTATGTATGTCCTCAAGTCAGATTTCAAATCCTATGTAAAAGTCATAATGTAAAATTAGATAATTTAGCTACTGGCATTCAGTGATATCATTTTGCTTGCTACGTAGTTTGATGTTTCCAAGTATCACTTTTTGGTGGACAGAGATAGTAAGCATGGGTATACTCTGCTGGAACCGCGTTACATTATAGACAATAATTCGTGGTCCATTGTCCATCGATATCCTTTCCTTGATACTGAAAGGTACTACTATGCATGTACTATTACTAGTCAGTTATATATACATCTTTGCAGGTCACACAGCTTACTGCGGTCATTCTGTAAGTATTTACTCTAGATCACTCGGCTTGAACTCAATCAGTATGGCATCTTTCCAATTGGACTGAGAACCCTGTTGAAATAAAAGTTTTCTCCAAGCAATGAGCTGACTGAAGCTGATTGTTCTGGTAAGCAACAATGCATGAAAAGCAGAAACCTAGATCTTGGTCTTTATCACAGTGCAGCCAAGGCCAGCGATCAAACCATTGTGCTGCTGAAACGACACTGAGCGCCGGCTTAACAATTCACGCTGAGGGAATTGAAACTTACGTGGTTGGTGAGTCTTATTACCAATAAGTGGCGTAGGAAGTTCCATCGCGCTCACAAGGCCGTTGTTAATTAAATAATCTAGCAAATCGATTCTAAAAATGCCACACCACCGATGCTTAAAATTATCGATTGTGGATTCATATATTTTATATTATAAAAATGCACGTGCGTGGTTAAGTGAATCATGGTTACAGGTATGTTTATAGTGTATAAAATTATAAAAGGTGGTGAAAAAGTGGGGAGGCTAAAGCTGCCCCAGCCGCCCCGCTTCCGACGGCCCTGCATACATATATACACATGCAGTGACTAACTTGACTGCCACAGTGAGAAGTTGTTACTGATGTATAAAAGATAGCTACGTAGTTTGGTTTATCTTTCATTAATCGATACAGTATGAATTTTATATACTTACATGTATAAAGGCACATCAACATATTGCATCATTCTACAATGGTATTGTGAAGTTATTCCAATGTTGTGTTGAGCTAACCACAGGAAGTTTATACACATAAAATATTATTACCCATGAATGGTTGCACAACATGTTGTAACCTCTAATAATTATATATATACACAAACACATCATACAAAGCTACTGCAATATAATATATATAGCATTACTTTTCAAGTTTGACTTTGATGTAGAGACAATATAAAAGAGCCTTCTTACACTAGTAAAATACTTTCAGCAATAATAAGCTCTGTTAATTCAATTCAGGGTGCCTGTTGTGAAGAGCCTTACGTGTGCTACACAAAACAGTTTATGCATACAAAAGTATCAAATATGAAGCCTATACTATAATGCATATATAGCTACCACCAGAAAACTAGCTGCACTGTTTTAAGATAGCTAGGTAATGTTAGTTAGCCAGTTTTGTTTATTTCTTGTATAAATGATCATGAACATAATGCACACATTTATTAATGTATGACCATGCATTATCAAATTGATATCTTAACTTCTTCAGTATATATATATAGCTACTCTAAAGTATTAATATTGTTAAGTCTGCAGTTATTATATTCACTTGAGTTAACTTTCAGTTTCATCATGAAATATGGTGGGTTGCTAGATGGTTACTGATATCCTTTCACAATGTTGTGCAATCACCCTGTTGTTCACTGTTTCAAATCACATAATTTAAGTGGTGGCTACCACACAGACAGACCCTGTGACATGTGCATGATGGTCACATGACATATGAATTTCATGATGTGTGGCTTGTTACCATGTGTGTATCTATGGATATGAATATATTGTAGAAATTATGCATAACCACATGTTAAACAAGTCTCTAAGCACATCAAGAAAGTATAATGACTACTGAGGTCCTGTGGCTGCAAAATCTAAACCTTGTGACATTCACATGGCTACTTGAATTAGTAGTTGAAATAACATTGGGGAATTATATGGGTCATGTGTTATCTGTACACAAGATTTATCAGTGGCACTGCTTATTCAATAATTGCATCATGTAGCTAGAAAGTAGTGTATAAAAGCACACTTTGAATGTACGATCAGTCAGTTGTATATCACGAATTCTTGATAGCCTCCAAGAAAATGTCACTGTTTCTTCTAATATCATTGGCGATTTTAGTTATCTCCAGTGCATTGCCTTTGAAGGAAGATGCTCAACCCAGGTGCATCAAAATAGACGAATGTTCCTGCAGATTGAAGAATGTACCAGAACCCGGACTGATCTATTTACATGGCTTAGTTAATGATAAGCATGAGCCAAGATTCATGATTGAGGGAAAATCTGAGCAGACCGGGAGAGTGTACACATTCTATTATAATCCCTGCAAAAATTTCTTGGACCTGGGATGCCCAAATACTGCAGTGTGTCAGAAAAATGTGCATGACTTTTATGACTTGGGAAATATTGACACCACTGAGTTTGAGTATCAAAACAATTCTGTCATTGTAATTTACAAGTCACAAGCTCAAAACATAGATAACATTGATAGGACATCAGAAGTTGAATTAGTATGTGATGAAACTGAAGTTTTGGGAAAGCTTGAATTTGTTGGTGAGCCCATGCAAGCGCACTACAGATTTAAGCTCTACACTCAGTGTGCATGCCCTGGAAGATGCCGTAAGACATCCAAAATAGAATGTGTTGGACAGGATCTGTGTACTTGCGAAATGTCTGATGGAACTGGCACGATTAACCTTCATTCACTTGACAATCCATTAAATCCTATAAAAGATGAACCAAATCCAACTCAAACCATATTTTACAATCCTTGTTCACCAGTAGCAAACCCTAACTGTGGGAATCACTCAGTTTGTGAAATGCGAGGAGGTTCAATTGTGGGTTTGGGTTATGCAAACACTGCCAGATTTGTGAAAAACCAAGGACTTGGCTTAGAATATCTCGGCAACATAGGAAGCCCATCATCAACAGTTAATTTGATATGTGACTACAGTCAAAGAGATGAGCCGCTATTCAGAGTCAATGAAATTACAAACACCTACAATGTTTACAGCATGTGTGCCTGTCCTGATGGCTGTGCCGATACTCCACCACCCCGTAATCCATCATCCACTTAAGCTTACTACTATAGGCTTGCATGTTTTTGAACTTGTTGCATTGACAATAATTATATGTGGCTACAACACACACACACATTTTTGTTTGGACATTTCACTACAGGCAGTTAATTTGTATGTAGTAGCTGCATCATTACTCCATTTGTACTGTTATGTAGTAAAATTAACAATTCTGTAAAAATTCTATAGCAAAAGGTAATAACTTGAGACATAACTAGATATTTAGCTGCATTAAGATATAGCTAGCTAGCTCAGATAATAATTATTTGTCTTGTTCATGTAACTAGCTATCACAAGGAGAATCTAAGTAACTAATCATTTCATACCATGGAATACAATGTAGTAAACAGGCAAACAAAATAAATAAAATTATAGCTATAGCTACGTAGCTACGTATATAGCTAGTCTGCTCTAATATATTCATTGCTACTTATACAGCATAGCTAGAGCTATATTGACACTTAAACTTGAATGTGATGACTGTTGTTTTTCTTCTCAACTTTGTGATCAGTGATGTGTGAAGAGAAGCAATCTGAGATTCTGACTAGCTACTCGGCATCACATTATTCTCTACAACACACTTTCTAATGTATGTGTAGATGCATCAATTAATTTTCACATAAACACCAGTGCCTGTTAACCTTCCCTGTATCTATCACAACAGATTACCAGGAAACACTTAAAATGGAGAAAGAGAACAAAGAGTGACACACGCAGTAATAACACTTAGCTAGCTACTAATATCCAGCTGCATAAAGAACAGTGGCTATTACATGCGTACTATATAGCTAAAACTATATGACATGTAGAAACATTAGCATTATTGATATATTGCATATCCAGATGGCCCAATATTATGTAGTGATTATAATGTTGCGGAATAATGCTCAACCATACGCATCTGGTAATGTTGATTAAAGTTGCTTTGTGGTGTCTTATGCATATATAGGACTGTATTCAAAAGTTTAAAAATTGCTTTGAAGCTAAGTTAGCTAATTATATAGCTAAGTATTATTTATTTCATTTTGAGGTGTTGATATTGTCATGGTAGCTCATAGATAGCCATATTCTCAGTATTGAGAATATAGCTACGTACTACTGCCCTACATATATACCAAATATTGACTGCTCTATTGGAGTAGCATAAATAAACCTGTCTGCTTTAATAGAATGTTTGACTGCTTTGTTAGAGAATATCTTCTTCAGCTAGAATTACAATTCCTTGCATTATGCTTAAAATTATTCCAGCATAATCAGCTACCGCAGCCCCTAGTTTTTGAGACTATAAAGAATTTAGAAGGGCCACAAAATTCATTTTAATGATTATATTAAAATACTTCTTCAAATTATTAAACCCTTGATTAATTCACAAAACTTCTCCAGAATCTTAGCTATGACCATGCAGAGCAACCAAAACTGATCGGATGATATATATACATGTTTGATATTTTACATGCCAGAGGAACAGTGTTGCTAGCTACAGCTATCATAAAACTTCAACAGCCTCTTTAATAACTTACTACAAAAACAGGTCTATAGGGAGATTCTGGACAAGGTTTCTTATTTTCTTTACAGCTTGCTATATCTATAGACCCTCCAAGGCCAATAACACATCAGAAAAGATTGAATCAATTGTAGGCTTGAGCCATTATGCTAGATAAATAAGGTCTGTTACATAGTTGTCTTTTATGTAAAGTTATTCAAGTACAGCTTAGTAGTATATAGATTAATGTAACTGTATAAACTACTTATATAATTAGCTATATGGAAAATGCTTGAACATTTGGATACATATCAATGCAACAAGTTCAAAAACATGCAAGCCTAGTAGTAAGCTTGAGAGGATAGGATAAAACTCCATGAGGAATATCACCATCAATTGCAAGCACAGGATTATCGGCCTTAGGATCACAAATCATCCTCACATCAAAAGATCGATTATCTTCTCCATCAGTATAATGAAATGTAAATTCCTTTGTTGTAGCATTATAATCAATTTTAGGATAAATCTGTCCTATATTATTATAATTATTTACATAAGGATCAAATTGACAACTAGCCACTTCATCACATTTACCGTTCTCATCAACCTTTATTTTTAAGCCACTGCATGGGTTGTAGTAGTAGGTATAATCTGTACTGTCTGTTGTTGTAAGTGGTGCATAAGGGTTATCAAGATCATGGAGATTGATTATTGCATTGTCACTGTTGCTTTTACAAGTACAAGAGTCAATTTGATCACAAGATAAGGTGATTAGTGGAGAAGCTGGAGCATTACAGCCATTGGGACAGGCACACACGCTGCGAACAGTGTAGGTGTTTGTAGCTTTATCTACTCTGAACCTTGGCTTATCTCTTTGACTGTAGTCACATATCAGGTTAACTGTTGATGAACTGCCTTCATTGCCGAGATATTCAATGCCAATCTTTTGGCTATTCACAAATCTGGCAGTGTTTGCATAACCCAAACCCACAATTGAACCTCCTTGCATTTCACAAACTGAGTAATTCCCACAGTCAGGGTTTGCTACTGGTGAACAAGGATTGTAAAATATCGTTTGGTTTAGATTTAGTTCATCTTTCATAGGATTTATTGGATTGTCAAGTGAATGAAGGTTAATCGTGCCAGTTCCATCGGACATTTCACAAGTACACAGATCCTGTCCAACACATTCTATTTTGGATGACTTACATCTTCCAGGGCATGCACACTGAGTGTGGAGCTTAAATCTGTAGTGTGCTTGGATGGGTTCTCCAATGAATTCAAACCTTCCCAGAATTTCGGTTTCATCACATACTAATTCAATTTCTGATGTCCTATTAACGTCATCTTTGTTTTGAGCTAGTGACTTGTAAATTGCAAAGAGAGAATTGTTTTGATACTCAAACTCAGTAGTGTCAATATTTCCCAAGTCATAAAAGTAGTAATACTGATTATCATTTGTATTTTTCTGACACACTGCAGTATTTGGACATCCCAGGTCTAAGAAATTCATGCAGGGATTATAATAGAACGTGTACATTCTCCCGGTCTGATCAGATTGTTCCTCAGTTACATATCTTGGCTCATGCTTATCATTAACTAAGCCATGTAAATTGATCAATCCAAGTTCTGGTACATTCTTCAATCTGCAGGAACAATCATCAATTTTGATGCACCTGGGTCGAGCATCTTCCTTTAAGAGCAATGCATTGGAGTCAGCTAAAATTGCTAATGACGTCAGTAGAAGTGGTAACTTCATTTTTTGGAGGCTATCAAGAACTGGCTCGAGAACTGGTGACACGAACAAAGATACCATGCGCTAGATACTATGACTGATTTCGCACTCTGTTATCAGAACTACGTAGGTAGCTACACTATTTTGTATATAATGGAATTTAATAACCCTAAATAATTCGTGCTGTCATGTGGCTGCACGGTCATAGTTCTCGTAGCCACGCCCAAAGTGTGATCGAAAAGATATACTGCATAGTGCATACTACGTATATCATAGATATAAACACGTGCATGATTGAGAGATTATGCAGACCGCTCGTATTATGCAGACTGCTCTAACTACCGACTTGTGATTATCCTGGTGATCATGTGGCTATTCGCCCACGGTTTGCTGAATGGTAGGCCACTGGCAATTTTAGTTGACTCCAATGCATTTCTTTTAAAGGAAGATGCTCGACCCAGGTGCATCAAAATAGACCAACGTTCCGAAGAATGTAGCTACCAGAACCAATTTAGCTAGCTACATGGCTAATAGTTCAGTTAGTGATACTGAGCTAATGAGTCACTGAAATATTCATAACTGAAGGAGAATCTGAACAGACCAAGAGAGTGTGCACATTCAATGGCAGTATAATCCCTGTATGAATTTTTTAGAATTGGACTGCTACTACTACTACCGTGTGTCAGTAAAATGTGTGAAGCTTATAATGAGAACCGCATGCATGTTCATAGCTGCAAGTCCTGGCAGAGAATTGCTACTGGTCTACAGGAATGCATGGCTGTCATGCCATGCAATAGTTTAGCTAAGTTAGAAAATAAACACAACCATGCTTTAATTCCATAGTATCCCATGACAGATCTGAAATCCTATACTGATCTGATATAGCTAGCTACTAGAGCTGAAGTAATAGCTATGATCTTTCATTTCATACAAGCAGCACAATGTTGCACTTTCTCTTGCTATCATGGAGACTATATGACAGAAACATAGCTGTGGTCTCACTAAGGTTGTGTATGCCAGGCTCTTGAATTAAATTGTTTTTAGGTTAGGTTTCTTAATTCTGATCACTGGTGGCAAGACTATCAGCTATTATAGCTTTAAGAACTTTAATTTCTTCTAGCTATATAGCTATAGCTTATTCCAATTCAAATCTGATTGAAAGATTGATAAGTATTTTGCACAGTCATTTAAGTAATAGCTCATAGCTACCATGTGGAAGTACTTTTAGTCCTTGATTGCATTAGCTAGCTATGTGCACAGAGTAACTTAGAGACATTAAATTTCATCAACCAAGTGGTAGGCCCGAGGGTAGCCGGACCATTATTATTATTATTATTATTGATTTAGACAGGATGGCTGTATCTACCAGAAGGTAAGTTTACATACAGGTCCTCAATGACAAACAACATATACAATAAACCAGGAATGTAGCTAAAGAGTTGAGATCATTTTTGTAACAAATTTGAGTCATTATAATATGAGTAGCTATATTGACTGATATAAGATACAATCGTCATGCAGCACTGAATAATCTGACAGTGCTAGCTATGTTGTATAGTGCAAATTTTTGACAGTGGAAAATTTGATGAATATTGAGCTAAGTAAAATTTCAGTTGACAAACTGTATAAGGTTTACATGCAAACAGCTATTGGGAAAAATTTTAAATGGTAAAATTTTGACAAATTCCAAAAACATTCTTGAAATTCGTCAATATTTTCCCCCGTCAAAAGTTCGTGTTATTACAGAAATAATATTGATCCAAGTCAATATTATTGTCCTTATAGTTGTATGGACTATACTTAGACTGTAATGATCATGAACTTATGTACGTAGCTAACCAGCTTCATGATTAGCACATTTAAACTGTTCTTAGCTAATGATCATGAACTTACATTGGCCATAGCTATTTTGCTGCAAAATGTCAGGAGTAACTAAGGCTGCTAAGCTAGCTATGTCGTCCATGCCATGGACCACTTAAAATACAATTCATGGACTCCCTTCAAAGGGGCATAAATGCATGTCGAAACAAGTCTATAGTAGCTATCTTTCAGTGGAGGCATCACAGGTGTCATAAGTACTTTTTATGGGATAGGGTCCCAAGGGATTGTACATTCTGATTAGCCTATAGGTATAGCTAGTTAGTGAACACTTAAAGTTCTTAGAAACTGTTTTGGACCAACTAGTAAAAGCATGCCTCCAGGGCTGGCTCCACATCATGCATGCATCAATGTTTATGCATTTCCTCAGTACAGTAGATGCAGAAGCATTATAGCTACACAATTAAGGTGCACCACCCCGCTGTCCACTGGTCCAATCCTAAACTTATATGTACCTCATTTATTACACAGCTATAGTGTAGCCGGCTATGGCTATAGGCTACGTTATCCCTTTATCAAGCTATATATTCTCAGTTAAAAAGGCCTGTTATATTATGTAACTATATATATTTCAACTATAGCTACAGCTTATATAATTAGCAATATATTTAGTTGCATATAAAAAGTATATAGCTAGCTACCTATAACTAAGAAAAGTGCTTCAATTAAATTTGTGTACGTTGGATAGTTAGCTATGTATATCAATGCAAGTTCAAAAACATGCAAGCTTAGTAGTAAGCTTGAGAGGATAGAAAAACACTCCATGAGGAATATCACCATCGGATGCAAGCACAGGACTATCAGCCTTAGAATCACAAATCATCCTCACATCAAATGATCGGCTATCTTCTCCATCAGTATAATGAAATGTAAATTCTTTGGTTGTAGCATTATAATCAATTTTAGGATAAAGTTGTCCCACGTTATTATAATTACCTACATATGGATCAAATTGACAACCAGCCGCTTCATCACATTTACCCTTCTCATTGACCTTTAATTTTAAGCCACTGCATGGATTGTAGTAGTAGGTATAATCTGTACCATCTGTTGTTGTGAGTGGGGCATAAGGGTTATCAAGACCATGGAGGTCGATTATTGCATTGTCACTGTTGCTTTTACAAGTACAAGAGTCAATTTGATCACATGATAAGGGGATTAGTGGAGAACCTGGAGAATCACAGCCATCAGGACAGGCACACACACTACGAACAATATAGGTATTTGTAGTTTTATCTACTCTGAACCTTGGCTCATCTCTTTGACTGTAGTCACATATCAGATTAACTATTGATGAACTACCTTCATTGCCGAGATATTCAATGCCAAGTTTTCGGTCATTCACAAATTTGGCAGTGTATGCATTACCCAAACCCACAATTGAACCTCCTTGCATTTCACAAACTGAATAGTTCCCACAGTCAGGGGTTGCTACTGGTGAACAAGGGTTGTAAAATATGGGTTGGTTTAGGTTTGGTTCAACTTTCATAGGATTTAATGGATTGTCAAGTGAATGAAGGTTAATCGTGCCAGTTCCATCGGACATTTCACAAGTACACAAATCCTGTCCAACACATTCTATTTTGGATGTCTTTCGGCATCTTCCAGGGCATGCACACTGAGTGTAGAGCTTAAACATGTAGTGTGCTTGGACAGGTTCTCCAATGAATTCAAGTCTTCCCAGAACTTCAGTTTCATCACATACTAATTCAACTTACGATGTCCTATTAATGTCATCTTTGTTTTGAGCTAGTGACTTGTAAATTGCAAAGAGAGAATTGTTTTGATACTCAAACTCAGTGGTGTCAATATTTCCCAAGTCATAAAAATCATAATTATAACTATAAACATTTTTCTGACACACTGCAGTATTTGGACAGCCCAGGTCTGAGAAGTTCATGCAGGGATTATAATAGAACGTCTGCCCTGCCCCTGTCTGCTCAGCGTCTCCTCGTTCGATTATGTATCTTGGCTCATGCTTATCATTAACTAAGCCATGTAAATTGATCAATCCAGGTTCTGGTACATTCTTTAATCTGCAGGAACATTCATCTATTTTGATGCACCTGGGTCGAGCATCTTCCTTTAAGAACAATGCGTTGGAGTCAGCTAAAATTGCCAATGACATCAGCAGAAGTGTTAACTTCATTTTTGGAGGCTATTGAAGAACTGGTGACAAGATCGCTCGGATAGGTGATTTTGCGGCACTATATATACCCGAGTCTTTATAATGGCATGATGCAACTGTTTAATAATGAAACCGTGGTGTCATGTGATTATCACAAGGTTAGTTCTTGTAGCCACGCCCAAAGCGTGATCAAATAGCTTGCCGAATAGCTTATGCCGCGGCTTATATATATATGCAGACCACTCTTTTTTCTGTACTATGAATCCCCATCGCGAAGGGTCGCGAGGGTCACCACCCATACTAAAATTGTGATAATCCTGGTAGTCTCGCAAGCCAGACCACAATTTACGCGCAGGGTCTTATCGATTAGAGATGATAAGCGCCCGTGTCATCTCTAATCGATAAGGCCCTGCGCGTAATTTGTGGTCTGGCTTGCGAGACTAATAATCCTGGGTGGTAGATATTCGCCCACGCTTTGCGGAATGGAATGAGTGGGTGCACTTGGATAAAATATACTATGATAAACTAATATAACCTCGTGACTATCATATCAACTAAATTATATACCTCGGCAATCGCGAAAGTACGTTATATTCGTATCATCAGTTCACGACTGATAGCGCCGGCTCCAAGAAAAATGAAGTTACCGCTTCTTCTGATACCACTGGCAATTTTAGCTAACTCCGATGCATTGCTCTCAAAGGAAGATGCTCGACCCAGGTGCATCAAAATTGATGATTGTTCCTGCAGATTGAAGAATGTACCAGAACCTGGATTGATCAATTTACATGGCTTAGTTAATGATAAGCATGAGCCAAGATACATAATCGAAGGAAAATCGGAACAGACAGGGAGAGTGTACACGTACTATTATAATCCCTGCATGAATTTCTTAGAATTGGGCTGTCCGAATACTACCATGTGTCAGAAAAATGTGCATGACTTTTATGACTTGGGAAATATCCACACCACTGAGTTTGAGTATCAAAACAATTCTCTCTTTGCAATTTATAAGTCACTAGCTCAAAACATAGATGACATTAATAGGACATCAGAAGTTGAATTAGTATGTGATGAAACTGAAGTTCTGGGAAGACTTGAATTTGTTGGAGAACCCATCCAAGCAGTCTACTTATTTAAGCTCTACACTCAGTGTGCATGCCCTGGAAGATGCCGAAAGACATCCAAAATAGAATGTGTTGGACAGGATCTGTGTACTTGTGAAATGGCCGATGGAACTGGCACAATTAACCTTCATTCACTTGATAATCCATTAAATCCTATGAAAGATGAACCAAATCCAAACCAATCCATATTTTACAATCCTTGTTCACCAGTAGCAACCCCTGATTGTGGGAATTATTCAGTTTGTGAAATGCAAGGAGATTCAATTGTGGGATTGGGTAATGCATACACTGCCAGATTTGTGAATAATCGAAGACTTGGTATTGAATATCTCAGCAATGAAGGTAGTTCATCAATAGTTAATCTGATATGTGACTACAGTCAAAGAGATGAGCCAAGGTTCAGAGTAGATAAAACTACAAACACCTACACTGTTCGCAGCGTGTGTGCCTGTCCTGATGGCTGTGATACTCCGGCTTCGTCATGTGATCAAATCGACTCTTGTACTTGTAAAAGCTACAGAGACAATGCAATGATCAACCTCCACGATCTTGATAACCCTTATGCACCACTTACAACAACAGACGGTACAGATTATACCTACTACTATAATCCATGCAGTGGCTTAAATATAAATGTTGGCGAGAAGAACAAATGTGATGGAGTGGCTGGTTGTCAATTTGATCCATACGCTAATGATTATAATAATATAGGAAAAATTGATCCTAAAATTGATTATAATGTCACAACTAAAGAATTTACGTTTCATTATACTGATGGAGATGGGAACCCAAACCGATCATTTAGTGTGAGGATGATTTGTGATCCTAAGGCCGATAGTCCTATGCTTACAACTGATGGTGACATTCCTCATGGAGTTTTCTATCCTCTCAAGCTTACTACTAAGCTTGCATGTTTTTGAACTTGTTGCATTGAATACACACAACCCTAAATAGCTAGAAAGGCTTGTTGGATTGTCATGATATATGTCTCATATCCTTTTGTATTGTAACATAGCTATATGCATATGGCTAGTTAGCTATTGGTTTTACGCTGTTACATGTACATACTGTTGTCATTGTGCTTCACTAATAAACTGTGATGATTTTAAACTACATGTGCATATTGTGGAATTGTCATTTGAAATAGCTATAGAATAGTCGGCATGACAGATCCATAGCTAGCAACAATAGAATTGGTACTTGTGTTGTGTAACAACTAAATTTACCAATTCTGATACTACCTAAAAATGGCAGTATTGGTCCGATACCGATGCAGCCTTACAAAATTATGCATAACTGCAGTGTTGAGCGTTTCAATTTATTGGTTGAGCCATTTGGTATATATACGTAGTAGGGCTGAGGTAAGCATTATTCTATCTGCATTAAAGCTCCAATTGCTAAGTTAATACATTTTCTTTAAAAATTGTTTTCAGCACTTTGTTTACAGTATACGAATGCTCTATGCAAGTTTACTAAATGTTTAACTGCTCTATTAGAGTAACACAGTGAAATGTAACTACCGGTTTTAATATAACAGAATGTTTGACTGTTCTATTGCAGTATATATAGAGCAAATTTGCCACTTCAACAATTGGGAAAAACTATAACTATATAAACAGTTGCTATAAACATCACTTTACTTTATTAATACTGAAGATTTTATAGGAGGACATTAACTTGGCAAAACTAAAGGACCTGTGTGAACCAGGCCGGTTTTGCTCAGACAGTTGTTAAGACATTCCTTACAACACTGATACAACTACCACTCTCTTTACATATATATAGGCACACAAATGTGCATGATATCAATTGTGACTTTCAGTTTGCTAGTCTATACTGCAAAGTGTAACATATTGGACTGGTTGATCTAATTGTGCTTTGCATGCTTATGGTATAGCTGTACACAAGCAAACACAAAATAAAGATAAAAGACAATAACATGAGCAATCCAAAAACACGTACAGATTTTGATAATAACTATAGTTATGCAGTGTGTTGTTCTAATTGTTGCATTAATCTTCTACACTCCATTAAGTAGTCAACAGGACCGATGGTCATGGCCCTCAGTTGTATCCGTGGTAAGACTAATGTATCATGGCACATTTTGTTAACATAGATCGGTCTTGTTCTAGTACCTAATACAAAGAAATGTCCAGCATGCTACATGTCTCCTTAATCATGCAGGGCTCTGCCAGAGCGGTGACATAACATAGACTACTGTACATGGCAAATCATTCGAGGGGGAAAACTTTCGCAGTTTTTGCAGTTCACTTGGCAACCACGAAAGTTTTCCCGTGATATTTTCTGTGATGCTTATAAGATGCTACCACTGCATCTTATAAACAAACTATAGATATGCTCCTTGGAAGATGGCCAACAATTGTATCGTGTTGTAAAACAGCTACGGCATAACAGTCGTGCATTGTCTTCTTTCCTAGTATCAGACTTTCTCCAGTAACTGGTATCCACACTTGTTGATATACATGATGGCTTCGCATCATACTATCAATGGTGAATTCTCCACAAGCAGGTCTTCTTCCATACTTGACAAAGGTGCTCAAGCAACAAAACACACAGTGCCACGTGTGCTATGAAGCTGCCCGTATGAAGCACATATTGAATGCATGCATTTAATTCTATAGGAGCTAAAGGTCGCCATGAGTATACCATGAAAGTTTTCCAGTGAATTGAGGATTTTGTATGCAACCGCGAAAGTTTTCCCCCTGGAATGATCTACCGTGTACGGTATAGTTAACATACATAGATTGTAGCTGTATTAGTGGACTGTTGACACAGACTGTTATTGTCAGAAATTGTAGCTACCTAGCTATTAGCTACCACTGCAGACCATTGTGGGCAGAAACCTGATCATACACATATTGTGGCATTACCATAACTATAGCAGGGTTAAAGCTTCATTTTTTAGCACTCTGGGGCACTCCTCATACAATTTGTTTTTTAGTTACAAAAATTTAGCCCGTTGTACTCTGTAAGAATACTTATTACAATAATGCTAAGACCAAAGGTAGGGATACATGCAACATCCCACTACACCAGCTTGTAGGATATCATTAATGATAATATACTATTTATAGTGGAATATAACTAGTTGTGTGTCTTATACGTATGATAAGCTACTACATAGCTCCTTGTATGCTAATGCATATTCACAGCTTGTAGTAAAGCTATGAGGTTCTCCATGTGACATACCTACAGTCTAAGACTAACCAACCTGGAGTGAATGCCTCGGCTGCAGTTATGAAAGGCACGGCGCATATGATAACATTTCGTGACACCGTCTGTTTGCTGGACACAGTGGCCAATAACATGTTAGCTGATGCTTCCTCAGTAGACAATCTTCCATAGTGAGTCTAAACAAAGGAATGGATTGATTATCAATGCTTTTTGTAAGTAAGGGGGTGCTATACATGGTATGTACTTCTAGCTAATTCTCAATATTGTATCATGTGCCACCTAAGGCATGGTTGCTTAAACAATTGCTGACTGGCTTCTCATTTTTGTCAAATGTTTTATTGCTTTACCAAGGGCAAGAGTAGCTAGCTAGCTATCAGGTTTTAGCTACAAAACATGCATTGTACAAGAAATGTTAGCTACATTGTGTACCTTCCCATGGGAATTTATTTCTCTTTTGCTTGCTGTAAAACTATACGTAGCTATAATCACACATTAAACTGCCCTCAGAAAAATTGGTGACTTTCTGTTGCATGTAAGAAAAACGTGGCCACACCTCAAATTTTACAGTAGCTATGCATACACTAAAAAGTAGGTAACCAATTATAGTTCATTAGTAGAGATGTTTAATTAGATGTTACATTAATGCTTTTCACCTGGACTGTTGCACTTGGACTCTTCCTGGGCTTTTGGTAAGTCAGTTCTCCAAATTTTTTGGTTTTATCTTCAACACTGTGCCATTCACTCATGTTACAGGCTAGGGCAGTTGGCACGAGACTATCATAACAGTATAGCAGTGCTTCTCCACTTCCATCACTGACTATTAACCTAAAATTAAATATGTACGTATGTGTAACTGTATAATGTATGTATGTATGTATGCATGCATGCATGCGTACGTAGTACGTACACACACGCACATACAAAGCAAAGCAACAGACACACAAGACACACACACATATACATAACTTACTTGCATTCAGCAAAAAATTTTGGCCGTTGTAGGGAGCAGTAAGGTGCACAACTCTCATCAATAACAAGTTTGTCACATGTCAAACACTTGTATTGTACCCTAACCCAGAGTATCATTACAATAACACATCTGAGTTTAACACAAGCATGGGTGAGTAAACCCCCTAGCAGTTTATTTATCAACATGCTAAGTAAACTGGTGTGCATTGCGGTTACTTTAAATGATACATCATTACCATCAGCCACAAACAGAGAAGCTGTACTACTTTTATGAAGCTGTTCTTTACTAGAACCACTTGTATAACTTAATCCAGGCTTTGGGTGAGGTAGCCTGTATTCCACTGCTAGCACTTCCACTTTAGATAATGCCGAAGAACTACAAGATAGTCGGCCATAGTTACAAGTTAACTGGAAATGGGTGAACAACAGCAGAGCCCCGGGGATTAGTCCAACTGGCTCGGGAGTTAATGTAAGGTCATAATATACCAATAGAGTGTCTGGAAAATACCTTCCTTCTATTTCCAGGACAACTTTTACTTGACTGTAAATCGGATTGATGCCATATCTTGTCAGAGTCTTTTTTGAAATTGGACCACATCCAAGTTCTTTAATGTACACCAGTTCACCTTCCTTTATACCAGGCAAGTCAGAATATTCAGCTGGGATGTTGTCCAGATCTTGTTTAAGACAAAACTTTCGAATTAATAGTACACCCATAAAATTAACAATCCTAACATTCATTTTATCTAATAAACCATGACTTAATTTGTAATCTGAAACAAGATCAGTTACTTCTGAAATATCACCGTGTACCCCAGGAGCACCTTCTACAAAAGTAGCATTTGGTAAAAAGTCAGTTTCCTTACTTACAGCCTCATACACACAATTGTATTGGAGGAAAGGGTACAGGCATAGCTTACAATTAAAATAGGTTTTGTTTGTTGACTTTTTAGCTGCATGTAAAGACTGAATGTTGCTATGGACAGAACACTCCAGTGTAAAATTTAGACTAATAGATGACTGATCACATCTTAGCATCAGCGGCTGTTTGTAAATTTCTGAAATGTACATTGATTTATAAGCACTATTGGAAGAAGCTGGGAATTTCTGTGGAATTGATGTTGTAAACACGTCTTCTTCACTACACACTACATACATAGAATCTGATACATCACTCCGATGTTTCTTTGGATCACTGATTCTTTCAACTACCACATACCATTTTCTTATAACAACTGACTGCCCAAACAGTTTGGCGACATTTGTGATTGCCCACTGTTTCTCGGTGATAAAGTGTTCATTACAGTAAGAGGTGCAGAGGAGAAGGTTAATCTCTCCAGTTGTATCTCGCAGTACTAACCTACCAGTACTTTCTGATCCCTGCACCACTGCCACCAACATCTTAACAACAAAATAAAGCAGTTATATCATTCTATCATACATACGTACGTATATACATGCATATGTACGTACGTACATACATACATACATACATACATACATACATACATACATACATACATACATACATACATACATACATACATACATACATACATACATACATACATACACAGTCACACACACGCACGCACGCACGCACACACACACACACACACACACACACACACACAATTATGGGTCAACAAAATTGCTTTTACTTACTATTGGAGGACTAAATTTGTTGCAATCTATAGTTCCATACGACCATAACACTTGAGTGTTCTGTGCTGTACGAAGTTTCTCTTTGTAACTAGGCAAACAGTCTCCACGTTTAAATATCACACTTGTATCTTCCACCTTCTTCCACAATGCTGTTAACAGTTCCTTTGTGGTATATAGCTTCCACTCACTGCCAGGGCGAGGGCTCTGTGTAACAGCCATTGTTGAAGGACAGTGGTGCGGCATGGCAAGATATTCTTCATAAATGTCTCTCTTGCTGCCAACCAATCCACTCTCCTTGTACAGTTCTGCAAACACTTCTCTCACATGCCTATTCCTATAACTGAAAAATTAGGTAAAGTAACTATAGCTAGCTACTTTACAGAAATCAGCCACTGTAGTTAATATATAGTTGAGATATTTAATGCAAACCACGTATACAATTAGTGTACTTGTCATTGATAAATAACTGTCATGGTGTCTACTGTTTATTTTTGAGGGAAAATTTTTCGGATTTTTGTAATTTTCTACAGCTACTCTTAATCTGTACTGAGCATTAATGATCAGGCCTCAACCTCAAATTTTTTCCTAATGGCTAATCCACAAAATTTAATTCCTCAAAAAATTTTAGCTATACACTCTTTTTGAAATACGTAGAATATGCAAAGTGAATCAAGCTGCACAATCAAAACTAGCCATGATCAAAAACTAGCTATATAGCTATATATACATTTGGAATGGCTAGGTGTATACTGAAGTGTATGTACCTACAGTAGCTAGCTATGTACATATGTAGCTAGGTATTTAGCTAGCTACATTGTGATACACAGGCAACTTACCGGCTATCCAGTAAAGAGAGTTTATCTTTCAATGATAGGTAGACTTCCAGTAGCCATTGAAAATTTTCAAGACTTACCGAACGGCCGCACCTTGCTATAAAACTTTTCTTAGCCACAAAAGGCTAAAAACAAAATAATACAAATTAGGATATTTCCATAGCCAAATATACTAACAAATTTTAAGCTTCTATTTAAGGGCCCTGTGGCTAACAAATGGGTGTACTACTAAACTATATCATGAGAATAAGGCTAGCACCACTATGATTAACAAATCAGTTCCCCTGTTTATAGAAAAAACAAACCACCCTGTGGCTAATATACCTTATTAGGGAAGGAAAACACCCCTGTGACTAACAAACTGGTAATGTAAAACAGCATTTTAATCTCTGTGGCTAACAATTGGGAGTAAAGGCATCTTATAAAATAGTCACCTCATAAGGAGTATTTAATGATGAGAAACTAACAACCTTTACGCTACTGCGACTGCAACAACAAAATGCAAATGTACTTTCATCCTGAAGAAAAAGAAATGCAAGTTATAAATACCTCTTTCCCAAAAACTAGCTATAACTTATTGTGCAACAACAACTTCAGTAATAGCCTTGTTTGTAACAATGCAACAACCTTGTCACAAGGTTGTGACAATTTCGATTTAAACTCCTTATATGGCATGCCAGAGATCTGGCTGGTGGTGTCTTATCAACTTTCATACACCATTCTGTTATATTATGTAGGTACATGTACATGTTAACATACCAGTGAGCAATAACTTGTACCTACATACATACTTGCTTGCTTTTTAAGTTTTCCTTCTGACATGTAATTTTACAAGGTTGTAACTACATTGTAAAACCTTGTCACAAGGTTGTTGCTATGTCAGAAGGTTGTTGCTGCGTCAGAGGGTTGTTACAACCTTGTTATCATCTTGTTCATTGTAAATAGCATTATGTACCTTTCTTGTAAGCTTGGTTGGGTGAATATTATCAAGTTGTACTGTGGCACCTACACGTAGTCCACGACACAGATTCATGCATGGCTTGTGGGTGAGGAATAGTTGCACTTTATTGTCGAGCTCATATATTCCAGCCTCAGGCAATATAAATTTGGTAATCACCCCCTGTGGGATCATCAGACAGGAAATGAATACACACACATGCACACATGCGCGCGCGCACACACACACACACACACATACACACATACACACATGCATACACACACGCATACACACGTACATACACACACGCACACATGTATACACACACACACACACACACACACACACACACACACACACACACACACACACACACACACACACACACACACACACACACACACACACACACACGTACACACACACACACACACACACACACACACACACACACACGTACACACACACACACACACACACACACACACACACACACACGTACACACACACACACGTACACACACACACACACACACACACACACACACACACACACACACACACACACACACACACACACACACACACACACACACACACACACACACACACACAGATGATAACTCACTGTATAAGAAACGACAGAAGATGAGTCATATCCAACTATTGGTGATGTCATCATTTTTAAACATCCCTCTTGCTCATGAACACTTGACGTAACACCATGACTCTCACTAGGGGCTGCTTCTGAATGTAGCTTCTTAGGCTGACTATCATCACTGGCATCTTCAGAATAACTTCTCTTCCTACTACTGCTAATGTTTTTTTCTGCACTACTACCACCACTACTGCCACCACTACTACTACTACTAGCGGAAGATATTTCTGTTTTTTTCAGACTACTACTGTGTTCAGTATATTCTGAAATATTGGATTTAGTTGTAGTTGATAAAACTCTCCTCTCTACTTTTACTTGCTACACAAGATAAAACATACTGTACAGTAAAACATGTGCATACCAGGGTTGAAACCGGGTCACAAGAATTGACCCAGATTACATGCTGACCCAGACTCACTGACCTGGATATAACCCATACATTAAACTTTTTCAAAACAATTTTTTTAAAACCAAAGCAAGAGACTAGCAATAATAAATCAGCACTCTCTAATAGAACAGTCACTAGTATTATTGTGACTGCTATATTAGAGAGTGTTACAAATCCAGTGACCCAAAGGAAAGTGACCCATTTGACCTGAACATGCAACCTGTAATGGACCCTATTACTGTAGTACACATCTCATGTGACATTTATTTTGCTAGCATTATTACAGGGCCGGCGGAACCGCTCGGGTTGGTCAGGTTTTAACCCAAGCAATTTTCTAAGATACTTCACTGAAACACTATACAATATAATTATGTACTGAATAAAAAATTCCTACGGTGAATTAGAGTTGTAGTACAAAATTAGTGATGGCGAAGCGAGTGGCCATGCACGTGTGAAGGAGCTGAGTACAGATTCCGATATTGCAGATCTTCCTGATAGCTATCCCTTTTCACCCTCCTGTTACATATACCTTCCCCAAACATAAATTCGGTAAAAAGCATGTTAAATGCTCGTGTCACCGTTCGTGGTTTACTAAGTGGACCATTAGCAAAGATAAAGACGCCGTGTTTTGCCATGTTTGTGTGTCAGCTCTGAAACATAAAAAGATGCAGACAAGTCGCAGTGATCCTTCATTTATCAGTAGAGGTTTCACGTACTGGAAGGATGGCACTGTAAGGTTAGCTAGTCATAATGAATTAGGGATATAGACCGGAAGTGGGCGTGGCCACTAGCAAAATGAACATTTACACTTTATGGGCCTCACTAACTTTTGAAATCTTGTTCCTGACCAAATCTTATGTGCTTCCGCCAGCCCTGTATTAGGGTAGTTTCAGTTCCCTTTTCGTGCAATATCATAATATTATGTCAGTAAGCATCTCTTAAAAACTACCACCTGCAACTATATGGCTATAATAATTCTTCTGACTGCGTTTGATTGCATGCAGCAGTAAAGCTTTGAAGCTTGAGAAAAGGTCAATTTCAATACTAACTAACCAGCTAGCTACCAGCTACTAGTAAGGACGTCAAACAATATCACAAGATTTACAGATTATGTTATGATTGTGGTCTAACCTGTTTACTACTGTAAATCATGTTCTTAATGTGAACATTTGTGAACATGTACGTCCTCCCAATTATCAACAGATTTGTGAAATGCAGCAAGTGTCTCTCCTACAAGCGGTACAAAATACCTTTCCATTGAATATACGTACAAATCTTACACAACAGCAAAGTAATATGTTACTTACATCTCTATTTACAACCTTCACTACTAGTCAATTTCAAGCTATACTTGAAGTGAACTATTATTAAAATTGTGTCTGCCCAAATCGTTTAGCCACTGTTCTGACCTTTTATATAGGAGCACATAGTCGTTATGATTGTGGCATTTGTATTTGAACGTTGTCATGACGTTTATTTATATGGTACATCGTAGTAGTTTCGATTGTGGGATAGTATTTTTAATATTGAAAACATGCTGAAGTATTAACATGAAAACTACCGCTCAGAAATGGTATTTACTGTATAGCACTAGAGTATTACCTCGAAAACTACCATTCAGAAATGGAAATGGAGATACAGTGAGTATTTTACTACATAGCGATTTATATTTCAGTAACTCACCTTTTACCACCTTTTCTTTGTAGATAAACTTCCATAACGACTTTTTAACGATATAAAAGTTATACTGTATAGCTGGAAATTTTCGAGAGACAAAATTTTCGATGATTACCTCTTTCCAACTTTTCGCGAATAAATTTTCGAGGTACAAGGTCTTTCACCAATAAATATTATCTTAAATCCAAATTTCGAGGTTTTTATTTTCGAGGATAAGTCAAAATCCTCGAAAACCTCGAAATTTTTGTCCCTCGAAAATTTCCAGCTATACGGTATTTAGTAACTAGAATAAACTCTATTAACATACTAATAACACCTAAATTCAAACCCACAATCGATATCATTATGGTGTGTCTATATAAAGAGCGGTGGTTTCACATTTGGTATCAAAGGGAAAAAGACAATTTTTGGAATGCAGTAACGAGATGTCAGCACACTTAACAGTGCGTGTGCTGACATCTCGTTACTGCATTCCACAAGAATGCCCAAGTGTGCCACAGCAGATATGTGGCACCACACACATGTTATCAAATAACTTCATCATGGAGGTGCAATTTCAGTAGTGTAAGATCATACAGTACTGCAGTAGGAGACTGTGTTATGTAGTACATGTATTGCTAGAGTATAATTATAGTAGTAGAGTAAATGCTACACGCATAGCTATAGATGACCTGTATGATGATGTGACAAGAATGTTGAGAGTGGTTGTCAGTTAGTTGAACCATGAACACTCTACCCTTCTCAGTAGACCTACAGCAATAATAAACATATTACAATATTAATGAATTACCCATATGCAATTAACACATTATGATAATTAATAACCTTATTACTACATAACATTCCAAATGGTAGCTATCATGGTCAATAACACACACTCAAAAATAGTATATTGTTACACATTTTAGCATGTAGCTACAGTACTACATTGGAACATGTACATTATGGATACATTGGGACCAACCAAAGTGTCACGGTGTCCTGAGTTTTCCAGGTCAGCTTATATAAGTATTTGAGACCAAAGCTACACAATTTTGCATACTTGTATAACGAGCTATTTGCAACCAGTCGGCCATGAATATTCAGTTCTCCTGTTGGCAAGGATCGTTCCCCTATCCATTGCTCCAGCAAGCTGACAGAGTGAACAACATTGGGCAGGGCAGCTGGAACCCTGACGTCATCCTCCAACATACAGCATTCGCTGATTTCCAGGTATGCCAGCTGATTACGTTCAGTGGTAAGGTTTTTCTGATAGGCTAAGAGAACATTAACATAATGATCCTTCCAATACATGCGCATACACACGCACGTATGCATGCACACGCGCATGTGCACACATACACACACATGTGCACACATACGCGTGCATGTGCACACATACGCGCGCATGTGCACACATACGTGCGCATGTGCACACACACGCGTACATGTGCACACATACACAACACCATAACAGCTGGGATTTTATATTCTGGTTATTAGTTTTCATTAATATATACCACAATACCTATGCCACACAGTTGAATATCTTAATGGTGGTTCATAGGTGGTTACCATGTTGGGTTACCATGATAATATGATTACCAACCAACCAGACCACAAAAAACAATTATCTTTTGAGTAAGAAGGTGAATTTTCAAGTAAAACTTATTCTTAAATAATGGAGTATAAATTTCATAGATTTCATGACATAATTACCAGTGGCAGGCTTTAGTCCTCAGGCTAAAGCATTCCACTAAACCAGCAAGCAACAATGGGATTTTGAAGAGATAACAGATTGTATTCCATGAATTACTGTATAGCGGGTTATTTTCCCTAGGTGCAAATTTTCCCGAATTTCCCGAATGGGCTCGTGACTTGGGCAAATTTATGCTGGGCTGCTTATAAGATTCAATTGTGGGTTTAATGTTGCCATAGCTATTATGATGCTGTACGTTGGTGCGAGCGTTGACAAGTGGAATGCAAGCATTGCCTTAAGATTATTTATCTAAGGAGCATGCTAATCAGATCCTAAAACTGAAGTATGAATAGAACGGCGCTTATAATCTCTAATCTAGCTATAAGCGCTTGCGTGCGAAAACGTGAGAACAACACATTTCATCTATTACTGGAGTCTATTATAACGATCCTGTATAGGTACTGGCACAAATTAAATACTCTACATGTAGTGAACCAACTACTCTATGCATCATGCACACGAGACTGCGCGTTCGTGATAGTTGCGTAACACGAACCTGCTAAATTCCCATAAATCTTTGTTAAATCTTGATAACGCGAGTGTTAGGCTCATGAATTTCTAAATCGTGAAAATTTCTGCTAAAGCAAAGCTCAATTTTTGCACCTAGGGAAAATAACCCGCTATACGGTATATACGACCCTCGGAAATTAGTTGAATTGATTATTAATTATAAATCACTTACTTGAAATAATATCCAATGGTACCGGCTCAGAAAGGATGTAATTCCAATTAAACAGCAGCACAATTTGACCCATACATTCCAATGGGACAGAACTACTCATCTACAAAGAAAGAAATTGCACAAAAATAGAAGTAGGCTAGCTATAAACACCAAATGGTGATAATAGTAACAAGTTTATATACACAAAAGTGACAATCTACATACACAAATGGTATCAATTAAACACATTCTAAAAATGCTAACATCTGCTATCAAGTCCATCTGCAATTTTCAATAAAAATTTTGAAAGCTCCTTTTTACATACGTATTGTTTTAGTAGTTTTAGCACAAATTTAATATTTGTATAATATGCTGCTCCACTCACCTCACACACGATAGAGCTGGTCCCATCCGAGAAGATGACTTCTCCGCTGTAATGATCACCCAGGATGTCGTTGGGTGACAATATACCCAACAACACTAGTGGTTCACACAGTATGCTGTCAGCATCTAAAAGGTATAAAGAAAATATTTACAAATTTTGTAAGTTTACGGATATTTAATTTCGCGCATTTAATAAATTTTGTCTACACCTTGTTTTCCAGGATCATCCAGGGATGATTTTACTGACTGCTGGTATTGGGTTATCAATTCCTTCACAGTTAGCAGGTTTCCAACTGTCTGCTTGGTATTCAGGACGCTGACAGCCGTTAGAAAGATTTCTGACTGTCTTGCTGATCGTGGTGCTACATTCACTTGCACGTGATTCAACAGCTTTTGCTCAAGCTACCAAGATCATCAGATATTATTATATTCGGTGTCTTGAATTATACCTGCAATACACTCATAACACAAAGGATGAGGTCTCGGATGAAGCCGTTTTGCTAGATTTCCCGCAACTAATTAACCCTGGATACAAGACCCTCCTAAGATACAGATCCCTGCAAAACAAGCGCGCGCACTGTTTACTCTAATGAGCCGGCCATGAATCGTTCCGAATATTCCCGTTTAATAATGGTTACATGCTTGGTGTGTACGTTGCCATGCCACCAAAGAAGAAGAAAAAGGCAGGTCAAGCTGGAAAGAAAAAGAAGGATACTTTGGCAGACCAAAGCAAAGCAATATGTAATCGTTTCCTTAAGGCCTACATTAAACACTGTAATGAGCAATCCGTGTTGTCCTGCAGCGCGATTTTACAAGAATGTCGCCGGTGCATGGAAGAAGACCAACTGATGTGCAAGGTATAATATTGACTATATCAGACACCTTAACAAACGAATAAAGTATAGCCCATTACCAATATGGTCTACAATTGTCTTATCACGTTGGGTCGATACTCGGTACCCATACTTGCTTCAGCGCTTCACTAGTATACTGATGTGTTGTAAAAAGTCATGTGCAGAATATAATGTTTTCCAACCAACTGGTTTTTTTAGTTAGCAAACGTAATGCTATTGGACTACCACTAGCGCTGCCGGCTGTGAAGGGAGTGGCTCCATAGTGTTCCATATCTTAGTCATCTGATTCCAGTGAGAACTATTTACAAGTGCTTGGAGGTTTTACTAGCAAGCATAGATTACAGAGACTGTGCTCCATAATCTATACTATCAGTGGCTTGATTCAAAGAAGGTTAATAAAGCATCACAACACACTGGTGTTGTTTTGTTGTTTGTGGTAAGGCTTCTCAAGTATGTATCCCTGCCCTTTCATCCTCAGGACTTCTGGATCCTCAAAGGTTTGACATTTTATAATCGTTTACCAGGGTAGTGAAGGTGTCAATCACCCTTATGCTTTACACTTTAAGTACATATCTAGCAGCACCAAAATCAATATAAACACTTCCTTTGATGTTTAACATTGTGTATTTCTATGTAAACAGCTGCTTTGGCTATTTACTGTGTATTAATAAGGAGCTCGAGTCCAACAAACTGACAGAATAATTTTAAAATTTAAAGTGATTAACTACGTAGGGATTGTTCTCCACTACAAAAAGAAAGGAAGATTGTTTTTACAATTAATGCCGAAAGCATTATGGGCTACCATTATTCACAAGCTAAAACATTTGTTTACCAGCTGTAGCTAGCTATAAACACATGTACAATTGTAGCAATGTAGATAAGATAGTATGTCCATTCTGTTGCTGAGTGAGCAGTTGTATGTTGTTCCTTATAGTTCATAGTGGAGGGGTCCTACAAATTTAGTGGTGTTGATGAAACTGTAAGGGTGGAACCGGTCCCGCCAGCAGACGATATTGATCCTGGAGTATCGCTCAAGCCGGTACTGAAAGCTTTGGACGAGGTGCAGTACCCTGGGCTGGTTCAACTTCACGTGTGGCACTTCCCACTGAAAGAAAATATAGATGCCAGTGCAGGATCACTGGTGAGAGCCCCACCTACCTATGTTATACACATGTGTAGTGACTATGTATATTCAACATCATTCATGCAGATACAGCCAGTTATGTAGTATAATTTTTGCACAACAAGTGTTAACCCTAAAGACACATCACTATACTAAATTGTACATTTCTATTAGTTCACACGATACTGTAGCTACTATCATATCCTGTTTGTTTTGTACAAGGTGACCCTAACTCTACCAGACTCGTGAGATAATATTGTAATAATACTTTACAGCGCAAAATTTTGATGGGGAAGATATTGATGAATTTTGAGGAATTTTATCATTCAAAGTTTCCTTCCAATAGCTGTTTGCATGTAAGGCTGATACAATTCGTCAAATTTTATTCAATAAATTTTCCTACCTCCCAATTCATAAAAGTTTTCCACCATCAAAAATTTTCACTAGCTATATAGTATATTACCATAACTGCGATATGTTTTATAACAATGGTAACAATGATTTTCTGTTGGTTCCACTGTAAACCTCTCACATAGCTATCAATGTAATTCAAAATCTGCTCTTCCATGATTCGCCCTTAGCCGTCACCTATGAAAAAAATACCTAAATTGGCCCTCTTTTCAGGCACTGTACTTGGAATCTAGACATGGCATTAATGTAAAAGTTCTAGAACTTGTGGACAATGGTATCAGTCAGTGGGCAATGGACAGAATAGCCAGGTAAAGCTGAGTCACTCCTTGTATTGCATAAATTATTGTTTCACGACACAGGACACTGAGTGTCACTGCGCTCTCTGTGTTGATGTTGGATCACAACTGGCTTACCGATCCCATATTGACGTCACTGTGTCATGGATTGAGTGGCAATCGCGTCCTCCAATGTCTCAGTCTGAACTACTGCCAGATTGGTGAATCAGGTGGCCAAATCCTTGGCACGGCTATCGTATCAACATTCATCAAGTGAGCAGCTGAAATACACAGTAACTAGATTCACTGTGTCACTATTCACACCATCATAACAGTAAACAGTATGGACTACATTCTTCAAATTTAGCACAACTCTTAGGAAAAATGCAAAACTGTTTTTATTATGTATATATAGAGAGAAACTTTTATATTGTGTCTTGTTTTGAGAGGCTACAGTAAACACATTGAGGGACTTTTATTTTATTTAGAGACATGTCATTGAATGGCAATGCATTGGGCTGTGCGGGGGTGGTGGATTTGATGTCACCACTGCTCCACCTGTGTGAGGCCGCAGAGCCCATCCCACCACTAGCAAAGATCTTTCTGCAGGACAACAGCATTGACTCCAAGGGTCGCGGAGGCACTTTTGCTCCAGTAATCTGCATGAGAACTTTCAGAAGGTGAAGATACCATAAAGCAAACAATTGTGTAGAGTTCTATTGTAGCAAGGTTGTCATGTGTTTCATTTATTAGACTGATAACAAGTGATCCTCATATTGAGGAGATTGACTTTGAGCACAACTACATCGGTGATGCCGCCGGGAGAGAAATACTACATGCAATGCAGCAGAGAAGAGATGGTAATACTGATAAACACTGTTTTATAATATACTGTGTCATGCAAACCTTTGACTCTGGTAAAAATTCATATAGCTATTAGTATCCACCTATGAATTTACCACAATTTCCCATCCAAAGATCATGTGCCACATTTAGTAAACTTTTGACAAATTACTAAATAGACAGGTAAAAACTGACAAATGTAATTGTTGTTTTAACAAATGTTATGGGAACCCTTTTATTTGATAAGTAAAATTTAACAATTCATCAAAATTTTACACCACCAGAAACTACATGTAAGTAGTACTTAAAACACTCTAATAAAACACACACTTGTACTTGTCACAAGTGTACCATAAGTCTGTAAACCATTTATGTTACACTGTAACTGAATTTGTATTTGATTATTGTATTCCAGTTGGGTATCCTTCCATACGGATGACAGTCACTCACAGAATGAACCCAGACACCTTTGCAGCTATCCTTGACCTGAGCACCTCATATGGCAAAAAAGCAAAAAAGAAAAAGAAGAAGGTACGCATTGATCATGATCATTTATGTGAAATCATCACTTCTTTATAGGGAAAGAAGTAGGAATACACGTGATGAAAATTATAATACAACATAGACTTTTTAAGCGTTAATACATGGTATTGTAGCTATAGCTATATAGCTAGTTAGCTGATATATATTTTATTTTCCTAGACTGTAAGTCAAGGATTTAAATCTCATATATTTATATAAAACTCAGTCAAGGATTTAAATCTCATATATTTATATAAAACTCTACAACATATGTATGTACAGAAATTGATATGTATGAGTATAGTGTATAGCCAAAGATGTGATATATTGTAAATATATGCAAGCATTATATTATTATTATCTAATTTACCAGTTAGGCACTGGAAGGGATACACAGAAGGCGTTAGCCTGTAGAGCGCGCTTATCTAAAGCCATGGGAACCTATTAGAATCAAATGCGGTAGGACAACTATTAAATTTTTAATATGCTGAAATTTTGCAAGTAAATGTTTTGCAAAAAAACTGGGCCTATACTCTTATAGAACAGTTAAACAAACTGATTTATTTTCGTTAACTGTGTGGGTTTGCAGTGCAGGTGTTAATGTAATAATGCAGGTGATTCAATGAGTTGAATATATTCAAAATAACCATCTTTTACTCTAATCATATATTGGATTTAAACAAAAGTGGTGGGTTTTTAAAACATATTTTGTAAGAATAATGCATGCGTGAACTTGCAATAGAATAATGGAAAAATATTTTGATGAATACACAAATTTTTGTCAGATTCAATCAAAATTTTACTATACGGTATGGTGTTGCAATCAGTGATTTTCATAATTAATTACTCAGAAAAAATAAGATAAATAATAGTTATTTGTCATCAAGTTCCAAGTGACTCTCAGCACAGGCCAGGTCGATGGCAGAATCAGAAAACTTGAAATGATGGTAGGAAGACCTGGAACCCCTTAAACAAGTAATTGCCGAATGCAAGAGTGAGAAACTTAACTTGCATCTCAACCAGTACAAAGTCATACTGTAAGTCTGACTAGACTTCTCGGAAATCAGACTTGCAAGATGCCTATACACAATGGTTGCCAAAGGCCCCATACCTCCAGAACATGAGAAGACTAAGGGTGTGAAACTGCCATGCTCTATCTCCCGAATACGTTTTTCATACATTCGTCTTTTCTCAAGCTCCGCCCATCTATAACACTGAGGGAGTGAAGTAGAACTATAAGTAGGAGCCAAAGGGTTGAAAACCTTAACATCAAAATAAGCTTTCTGTCGATGATCCCAAAACCCCTCAGCAACTACATCCAGGTGGGCTCCATCCTCCACATTAGCAGATCTGTAAGAAAGTTGCTCTCCAGTTAAAGGCTGTAAAGTGGGCTCAACACCCACACTATGACAAACCTCATGATCAGTCAAAAGTTCAGCTGTGATGTCTCTTAATTCATTGTGTCTAATGGAAGGAAAACCACCACATGGACATCCTAAAGCATGCTCAACAGTAAATCGCTTCCACAAACACAACTCGATGGTAACAAAGGTGGTCGCCAACCATACTTGAGACACAAGGCATCCCTAAAGGCTCCCTTGTGTAATGCAAAACCATGTTCAGTCAAAGGTAAAACCGTTAACCAGCTAGAAGAGCCAGATTCACCAGACAACAAAACAGATCTGTGCAAAGATGAGGAGAGAGATGGCAGCAAAGAGTCATAAAGTCAGTGATAGACTTACGATGTTCATCAACAACGTGTCGCTTAGCCTCCAATTGATCAAACAAAACATCAGCAGAGGGAGCAGAAGACTGTTGCAAAATTGACTGAACCAAAGAAGCAGTAATTGCAACTGATGCAGAAAACTGAAAAGCAGAATACTGTGAAGGATCAACAACACCAAGACCACCCAAATGAGCTGGGAGAGCAAACAATTTACGTTCAACATCACTAAATGATGGTTGGCCTGTTAAATTCAGTAGAAAATGAGTTTGTATAATAGTTTGAAGTAGAGCCAAAAAAGTCTGAATATTTGGAATGCACCTCATCAAATAGTTCCACTTGCCAATAAAGCCTTGAGTGAAGGCCGCATATGCAGCATGAGGATGGGTAATAGAAATGTCAGAAAGTAAATCAAGCTCCTTAGCCCAGGTAGAGACCCTCTCCTTGACAAAAGAAGTGACAAAGGAAGGTGAACCAAGAGCACCCCCCAAATGCTGCTTGCCATCAACAGTAATGGAAATTCCCAAGCCCTGAAACATCTCCACAGCAGCATCATAAAGTGACTCCTTCACAACCAAACATGTCTTGAAGGGTTTGGAAAATATCCAAAGTCAGGTCCAAACTGAAGTAACTTGTCCAACCAAAGGCGAAGCTCAGATAAACTTCCACAGGCAGTGGCGTCATCAGCATACCACACCTGCATGAGGTCACCAGAAATATAGTCAATCAGAGGAAGAAAACCCAAAGCATACATCGGCATGGCAAGTGGATCCCCCTGAGTTATGCCCTCCTCAGAAAGCAAAGTGGAGCCCTCGATGTACAAGGCAACATCAACACGATAGGTGTTAATCAGGATAGTGGAGAATGATGGACAAAGATGCTGAATGTTACGCAAAGTGGCCTGACAATTAAGGGAATTGAAAGCATTTGTAGCGTCCACCAACATAGCAGCCTCGGTGTCTGGTGAGCCAAACAGTGTCTGTACAGAATGAACAGCTGCCTCACATCCTGATAACTGGCCAGCACAAAGCTGCGATGAGCCAGCAGCCTCCCGAATATCTCTTTAAGCACAGATAAAACTGCCTTAGCAATTATACGCCTAACAGTTTCCCCCACACCAATTGGCCTCACGCCCGGAGATTTGTCCAAAGCAATCAAACGGCAAGAAACAAAAGCAGACAAACCAGCAGGATCCACAAAGGTAGTACATAGTCTCCTAGCAACAGCAGATAAAGCATCACATAAATTGGAGGAAGCCCTCTGAAAAGAAGTACATATACGGCGCCAGGCTGCAGCATCAAGACCAGAGGGACCAGCAGCACCACTGGTTTTCAAAACAGCCAACAAATACAAATAGCATCCAACTGATCAAAAACAATAGTGGTAGAGTCAAAGATGCCCTGCATTTACTTTTTGAAGATAATTGTGTAGGACCACTTTCTATGAATTCATCTGTTATGAATGACAAAACATCCTAAGAAGCGGGCCCCTGTGCCCCCTACGTTGGTTGGTGATCCTTCTGTTTCTGTTTCATCGCCTCATCCTCATCATCAAATTTGAAAATTTCCGAGCAATGTTGCAATCAGTGATGGCATTTAAACGTATGTAGCTATATTATTAATTAATTGTGAGTAGACAGATTTAATATCCCAGGCTCTAATATACATAATTAAGGCTTGGTAGCGATACAGCAAAAAATGATGCCAGTACCATGTCAAGACTCATGATAGTGAGTCGCGAGGCCAAGAAGAAGCAGCAGTACGCGACGAATGAGTGAGTTATTTACAGGTAGCACTGCTCAAAAATTTGCAGACGCTGTAACTAAGCCGCCATAAAAGCTACCGCTTAGTTATTACAGACCTAGTACGTTCTTACTATATAGAATCAATATACCAACAATGAAGTATATAGGTGCCTCCATTCCTGAGTATCAGCCATTGCAAGTTTTATGGCACTCGTTTTGCGACAACGCACGACGAACCATCTGCCCCGCCCCTTTTCGCTCGTTAATTAGAGAATTTAGTACCTTAATTGTTTGAAGAATCAATAACCCGAAGTACATCGAAATCGGCTCAGCCAGTCTTCAGATATGGCCTTACAAAGTCCTACCTTTCACAAAAAAATTTGACACGGCAGTCGTTTTTTTCTTCTTTCTTTCATTGCACACTTTTTTCGGGGGCTTGCGGGAGCTTTCGTGAACCCCGAAAGTTTTTTTCAAACTCTCTTTTTATACATTCACTTGTTTGTCTAATAACTCACTCATTTCTTCATGGATTTCAGCCAAATTTGTATCAGCACTTCTCCTATGTATGCTCTACCTGTCGTACTATTATCAGTACGAAGTAAACACTTGAATGTATTTGAGAAGGACTATTACACTGCAGGTTGATAGTTGTCATAACTTGGACCCCTTTCATATGATTTGCATAAACTTTCAGATATACAATCTATATTGATGTATCACTCTGTAGTGAAAGTTAAAAAAAAATCTCGGGCTTGAGTTTTTCAAAATTATGCTTCAAAGTTTAATTTGCAATATTGTGTGCTAGGTAAGTACAAGTTATGCCCATGCAGTACTTCTCTGCTGCTTGCTAGTAATAACATGTGTTTATATTTCCAAAAAAGTGGTGATATGCTAAACAAAAACACCTTGGATGTAAAAAAGTGCAAGGCCAATCAGAAGCAGCATTGCAAACAGGTGCGACCAAAAACTTTGATATCAGTTGAGGCCAAGAAGTTACTTATCAAAATCTTTTTCACTACTTGAATGACATACAATAGTTTATAGCATATTTTCACAACTATGATTGGCTTTGTCACTTGGCCACCTTTTTCACACCATCATTATTAATAAAGGTGGCCAAGTGACAAAGCCAATCATAGTTGTGAAAATAATTATGCTATAAACTATTGTATGTCATTCAAGTAGTGAAAAAGACTTTGATAAGTAACTTCTTGGCCTCAACTGATATCAAAGTTTTTGGTCGCACCTGTTTGCAATGCTGCTTCTGATTGGCCTCGCACTTTTTTACACCCAAGGTGTTTTTGTTTAGCATATATTATACGAATGCAACCAACCATTGTTCTAATACAATTGTATATGAATCAGTGTTATTGGCAATTCTTTTCTACACAGTGTTGGGGACATATTGTTAATAGCTAGGTGTCATACTGTAGTTAAAGTTTAATACATACGTAGCTACATCAAACAACAATTTGGTATTCAAATTTTATCAATCAGCTATAGATATTTGTAAGTGCATGTATATTATACTTTACAAGGGTTTTTAGTCTATACAAACGTATAAAAATTGTCCTTATCAACTTCAGGGTACTGATAGTTGTACAGTAAACAATAATTTGTTACTTGCCTTACTTCACATAAAATATCATCTAATTGCAAAGTTTTAACTATATTTAGAGGAAATTCCACTGAGTAAAATTTTTGTTGTTTTACACACACTAGAATATCAGTAACAAATTGCTTAGCTGGTGATTTAGTGACTATAACTGCTGAAACTTCTGCTATTGATCTTGGTGCTGGAGATATCAACCTAAAACTAAACATATCAGTTATGTCACCATTGACAGGGTCCTCAACAACAAATGTTGTTACGAAATCTGGTATTGATGGACATATAAACCAGTGTGAAAATTCCTCTTCACTCTGGAAAATCTGTGCTATTTCAAATTGTAAAGCATACTGATTAGTAAGTGTTAATGCTCTAGGAACATCTTTAGATGTAATCCTTCTTAAACCAACTGTTCTGGGTGATTTATAAGGAAGAACAGAATCTTCAAAAAAGTACATCCAGTAAGAAAAAGTAATTACTGGCTTAAAAACCATTGCTACTGTAAGTAACATGAGGGCTTGGAAAATTCCAACTTTTTCAAGGTTTTTCATTGTTTCTTTACAACCAGCAATCCAAAATTTAGCTTCAAGATCACTATTATTAAGTACTGACCATTCAGATTCTTGCACCAAATGCACCATTGATACCAGTTTTTTTCCAATGTTAATATTTAATGGTACACAGTAAATAAAGAACATTAACTTGTTTTGTAAAGTGTCTTTAATACCTAGTAAAAATTCTTTTTTAAATTGTGGATGTGAAGCAATCCATTGAAGACGTTTTTTTGACATAGTATTAAATATATGTGTGTCATACATTTTACTGATCTTATCAATATCCTCAACACCAAGAAAAGTCCATTCATAGCCCTTTGGTAAAGGAGGTGTTTGGCTTTCTATAGGATCAGCTCTAATAGGACCTATTTTTTCTATTTTTTCTCCTCGTAATGAGATAGGTAGTTTTGCTTCCAAATATCTAGCTTGATGAATTGATATATGTCTAATTGCTTGTAATTTCAGCTGAGAGTTTTTTTCCTTTATGGAAATGTAAGCTTGATAAACATCATCAATATGAAGCTGCCAAGCAATTGTCACTGACCCAATTTTAATACTGCATATTGTACAAGTATCCTGACCAGTTTTAAGAATTTCAGTTTCCAAGTAGAAGCGATGTTGATGCAATTCCCTAATAGTCATTTGACTGGGATCCTTATCTAGATCTTCATGCATTGTAGTATAGCCTGGTTTAACTTTCACAATTGGAAAGTAAGGGGCTGCCTCCTTTAGAGTCATATTATAAAATACTTTTTTAAAGTTTTCAACTGTCTCTTGAGCAGCAGGTATCATAGAAGCAGTTGCCATGGCCTCCATCATTCTAATGTCCAAAAAGTTCCAATAAGATGTATCAGCTAACATAGAACACAGTATTTGAAATGATTGGGCTTCCTTAATAACTGGGATTACTTCATTAGATTTGAGAAGCATTTTAGGTGATTTTGCTTTTTTAATACAAGCTCTTTGTAATGAAGGAAAATTAGCATTTTGAATAAGAGCAGTTACATAAGCAGAAAGTTTAGTAAAGGCAACATCAATAGGTTCACCTTGAGTAAACGTGACTGGGGAAGACAACAATTGCAATTGCTTAGGAATAGTTTGTTGCTGATCATGAGAAAAAACTGGTTGTTGATACATTAATGGATTTCTTGAAGCTTCTAGCATTAAATCTACACATAATCGAAACGCACATTAGAATACAGTTATATCTAATGAATAAAAAATAATTTTGTGAAGTCATGCACACAGTCTATGCTATTAAATATATGTATGTTTCACTAAACTGAACAAATCAGAAAAAATCACTACTACTAACTTAACCTATCAATTTTCATGGTGGTATACTTATGATGGTGAAATAACACTCTCTCAACAACCTCCTAATAGTACCAGGGTAGAAACATGCCAGAGTCAAATGGGTTCCCTGACTGTGGGTCATGTGAGTCACTGGATCAAACACAACAAAAATCCAAGTAGCGGTCACAGATAATAATACTAGTGACTGTTCTATTAGAAAATATCAATCTACAAGTTAAATCTCTTAAAAATCAAGACTCACGATAGTAAGTCGCGAGGCCAAGAAGAAGCACAGCAACGCGACCACTGAGTGAGTTATTTACACGTAGCACCGTCCTAAAATTCGCAAACGCTCTAACTAAGCCGCCATTAAAGCTATCGCTTAGTTATTACCGACCCAAAACGTTCTTACTATATAGAATCAACAAACCGAGAATGGAGGAAATAGGCGCCACCATTACTAAGTACCAGCCATTGCAAGTTTTATGGTGCCCGTTGTGCGACTACGCACGACGAACCATCCTTTCCCGCCCAATTCGCCCGTTTACTAGACAATTAGTACCTTCATTGTTTGAAGAATCAATATCCCGAACTTCGTAGAAATCTATTCAGCCATTCTTCCGATACAGCCTTATAAATGCCTTCCTGTGACCACAAAAATTTTTACGCAGCAGTCGTTTTTTTTTTCTTTCTTTCTTTCTTTCTTTGTTTCTTTCTTTCTTCATCGCACACTTTTTTGGGGGCTTGCGGGAGTTTTCGTGAACCCCGGAAGTTTTTTTCAAACTCCCTTTTTATACATTCACTTGTTTGTCTAATAACTCACTCATTTCTTCATGGATTTCAGCCAAATTTGTATCAGCACTTCTCCTATGTATGCTCTACCTGTCATACTATTATCAGTCTGAAATAAACACTTGAATATATTTGAGAAGGACTATTACATTGCAGGTTGATAGTTGTCATAACTTGGACCCCCTTCGAATGATTTACATAAACTTTCAGATACACAATCTATATTGATGTATCACTCTGTAGTGAAAGTTAAAAAAAATCTCGGGCTTGAGTTTTTCAAAATTAAGCTTCAAAGTTTAATTTGCAATATTGTGTGCTAGGCAAGTACAAGTTATGGCCATGCAGTACTTCTCTGCTGCTTGCTAGTAATAACATCTGTTTATATTTCCAAAAAAGTAGTGATATGCTAAACAAAAACACCCTGGGTGTAAAAAAAGTGCGAGGCCAATCAGAAGCAGCATTGCAAATAGGTATGTACGACCAAAAACGTTGATATCAGTTGAGGCTAAGAAATTACTTATCAAAAATCTACTTGAATGACATAATAGTTTATAGCATATTGTCACAACTATGATTGACTTTGTCACTTGGCCACCTTTTTCACACCATCATTATTAATAAAGGTGGCCAAGTGACAAAGTCAATCATAGTTGTGACAATATGCTATAAACTATTATGTCATTCAAGTAGATTTTTGATAAGTAATTTCTTGGCCTCAACTGATATCAACGTTTTTGGTCGTACATACCTATTTGCAATGCTGCTTCTGATTGGCCTCGCACTTTTTTTACACCCAGGGTGTTTTTGTTTAATTTAATAATACAGTAGTTGCATTGCTCTGTAGGTTTAAATACAAAATTTAATCTGGGTAACACCTGGATCATCATACGGGTCACCGGGTCTAAGCCAATAAATCAGCAGATAATCCAGGTCAATGCCAGCCACCAGTTTCAACTATGACATGGGCTTGAACTTTCTTGAAATTTCTGGCAGTAGCTACTCTTCATCTTAATACATATAATTTGATTTTCTACCACAAAACAACTAGCTAGCTACCTGTGATGCAGGGGCGGATCCAGAGGGGTCTTTGGGGTCTTGAGACCCCCCCCCCTCCAGAAATATATCAAAGAAGCCAAAATAGTGATGTATTGGTATAAAAACACACTAAAATGCAATATTTCTTGAAATAAGTGTCATTTCAGCACTTTATATATAAAACAACCTATATCTTCCAAGGGGTTGCACCCACCACACCCCCTACTCCATATTTGGTTAAATACTTCCTTGTATTTACTTAAATATGCTCTATATCTTACAATAAGCATGATTTTGGTGTTGTAATAACAAAAAACCCTATAGCTTCTGGGGGACTGTGCCCCCCAGACCCCCTGCTTCAGAGATACACCTCTGTATTCAGACCCTCCTCTCAGAAAATCCTGGATCCGCCCCTGTGATGCACCAGCTTTCATCATTTCATGATCATCAGGTACTAAAACTTTCAAATTTTGACCTGTGATTCAAAATAGTAGCTATGTACATTGTATTCAGTAGACTACACCTACCACGTTGTGTATAGTATATTATGTAAACTAGTTGTTGTTATCAATGTTGCTTACTGATTGCGGCCATGATAAGCGCGAGGCCAATCAGAAGCAACATTATAAATGGTTACATGTTACCAAAACCTTTGATGGCCTCATGACTCACTTCTTGATTATTGGGGCGAGCCTGAGCGAGCTCCACCATACGATTTGGCGATTAGAGATGGTTCCATGGTTCATGCCTGAAACCAATACGAGAAGACACGGAATCGATCATTGCACATGCCGCCCGCTATTATGTGTGGACAATGGTTCCATGGTTCGTAAATCAAATGAACATGAACGGAAACGGTAAAGATCATCATGTGCCGACCCCCTACTGTTTTGCTGGACAATGGTTCCATGGTCCATGAATCAAACAAACATGAACAGAAACGGTAATGATCATCACGCATGGACTCTGAATCGAACCAACACGTACAAATACGGATACCTATCATTTCACGTGCCAACCCCCCTATTGTTTTGCTGGACAATGGTTCCATGGTTCATGATTTGAACGAACACGAACGTAAATGGCAATGATCATCTCACGTGCCGACCCCCTACTATTTTACTGGAGAACGGTTCCACGGTTCATGATTCAAACAAATGCAGACAGAACTAGCAGGGTTTCTTTTAGGGGGGGTGGGGGGGAGCATTCGCCCCCCCTTGGCTTTGGCTTGCCCCCCCTTGGGAATTTTGTTCTGACAGTGAATCAATTCAAGTGTTTTAAATCTCTCCTTTAGTAGCGCCCATGTTCTCCATGCCATAATGATGTTTATAGTTAGCGATGACCCTTGATTTCACAGTTATTTTGACTCTACATACAGTCTACAATATATAATATTTTGACTCTGAAATACCCTCAGATTCAATCTCAGAGCATCTATTTTTCAAAAATTTTCTGGGGGGGCATGCCCCCAGACCCCCCTAGCATTAGCATGCTACACATGCTGATTGTGCTTCGCACAATAACACATACAATCACTGAGCTTGTTGTACAATAGGGCCCCACTTTAACTATTTGCTCCTGATCACAGAGTATATTCCTGGATCCCCTAGTTTGCTTCCAGGAGGATCATACCACATTGCCCCCCCAGTATCCCGTTATACCTCTTTTTGACCCCCCTTGGCTAAAATCCTGAAAGAAACCCTGAGAAGCGAAGTGATTGTGCTGACGACCCTCTAGAGAATTGTTCTATGGCTTCGTGGATTAAACCAAACAGCAACACAGCAAAAGGTCAGTGAAGAAGAGAGACTGATACGAAAATCGAAACGAATATACCTGCAGAAGCATCGCAATAGCGTTACTAATGGCTAGAGCGACAGCAAGAGAGACTGAAAAAGAGGTATAGCTGGAACTCAAAGAGTGGCTCAGTCACTTGGGTTCAGTAGAGAAAATGCTGATGAAAGAGGAGGCTAACAAAGAGGAAAACGAACGCGAGAACTGCATATCAAAGGAGTGCAAGAGTTATTATAGTGCTAATCATATCTAATTCTTTAGTCTCGTTTAGTTTACACTGCCTAGACTAAGCAATACATACTAGCTAAAAATGCACTGAAATGTTGGTATATGCATATGGCCTTGCACAAATCGGCTCACCCCTACGATGCTATAGCATCTGCTTAGTTAGTCAGCACCACTTGTGTGCAATGGTTAATTGTGACTGGGCTCTTTCTATCATGCAAGGCTTCATCACCTAACTACAATATAGCAAACCTACAAATGTGTATATGAAAAAATTAAAATTAAAATCATTATATTTAAGACAGTGGTTTTATTGATTTGGACCATTTATCACATTCCAGCAGACCTTGTAAAGTGGACAGGTGGTGACCTGAAACCTTGAAACCATTACCACAGCTGGTAATTAAATTAAACGAGGCTAATTGGTCATATAGATGATGCAGCACATATTATAGAATTCTTCTATAGCAGAACTGCTGACTGTGGCCATTTGTTGGTTTTAAAATACGGTTTTGCATGCTAACATCACATCACATCTATACCCACGGGCACCCTTAGATTGGCATCGATTATTGACCTTAATCTGTATGATGGCACCAAGTCAATAGTTTCTGAAGCCATTCAAGCACCTAAGTTGTTAACCGCATGCGGCTATTACATCATGTTCCGTATTTGTATGCATCTTTATATATCCATTTCTGGCGGCCATCGTTGTTTTCGCGCACAAAGAAATGCTGGAGAGAAAGAATCTTGGAAAGAATAGGGCTGAATAGGGCTTATTACTCTCATATCGCTAAGTGACAATTTGCTAACGCTGATTCTGACATTTCTACGCCAGCATCTGTAGACACTAGTTTGCGTATGGTATCTTCTCGAGATTGTTTACCAGGTACTAAGATAAAACTAATCCTCTATACATTTGGTAGGAAGCAGCGCTCTACGTGACATTACTAATTCAGCGTTGCAAGAAACAGCAGACCAACGGCAGCGCCGGAAAATGAACCAGCCAAACTACAGGTGAAGGCAGCCGGCCTACCAAGCAATAGATCAGTAAAGTGCAGAAATATATTCAGATGAGGTTGTAAACTATAGGGCAAAGGTAATGTATAAACCCATGGAATGGATACAGGTATGTCTACTATTCGTTCCGGTGGTTGTGAGCCCAAGTCTTGCATAGGAGTTATAAATTATCCAGCTTAGCACAATGGATTTATCTTGCAGTGATGCATCACAACCTTGTTTTTTGGGTTGGTATACCCATGTGCAATTGGCAGGGATACTAGTGGTTGTGTGACCAGGTTTTGTAAAGTGTGGTGACAAAGCCCAGTGCCAGACCGCCACTTTTATTTAACAAGAGGGTAGCTACGTACCACTCAAATTATTCACCTGTCACTTTGCACAATGTAGATTTTGACTGGTTTACCCATCGTACAATACATGGGAAGGGTTCCAATTTGGGAGGGTACATCATGATCATCTAGTGCAGAGGGAGACATGCTAGATAAAATTTTCTGTAGGGTAAGTCTTACAGATACACTGCAATTATATATATATTTTACACTGGGAAACAGCCCAGTGGCAATATACTTACTGCCTGGTGGTATGTATTATACGTTAAAATATGCTTTTACCGGGTTTTTGCACTGGGAAACAAACAGTCAGTTTTGTCAATAGAGGACTTGTTACTGCCTGGTGTAGTACATACATATACTATTACTGATGTGTATATTACAGCTAGGAATCAGTAGTACATTTTTACTCCATGAGATTGGCTTGGTGATGATGGTATACTGAAAGAAGGATCAATGAGCCTCTAAGGCTTTTTCTCCTGTGCCTAAGTATTTTGAAGAAGGTCTAAGGCCTGCACAAGTGGATCAGTAACACTACATGTTTGCAGAAGATTGAGTAGAAGCAAGAATAAATAAAGTTTTTGTTAGATCAGTAACATAGTGATTCTGTTGTATGTTTGTGGTTTTAAAAAAATTGTTTTATAAACCATAATTGTTTGAATGGCGCACGCTAGATCAGCAGGGTCTTGAAAAAAGCAATCTGCTTTTTTGAATAACTATCGAGAAGCTTTGAAACTTTCCTGGCTAATCTCAAATAAATTTGGAAGGCTTCAGCACTTGAATATTTTTTATAAGTGGCTCCAGTCGTTTGTTGTGCTGATTTGAAGTTGGAGTTCCATTGCGTGACTTCACCTTTCGTTCTTTTACTGAAGAATGGTTAGTGGAATTGCAAAATCCAAGTGAGAAGATTTGACAAATCGTCTGAGAAGGTTCTTAATCGAAAAATGAAATCGCTGCGAGGTGTTGTATGAAACTAGTTTTAGAAAAACGGTCGTTCACTTTGAAGCATTGGTGCGCAACTATACATTGGTGTTAAGGAATCTAGTCTGATTTATTTGAAAGCTTAAGCTTGCTAGTTTCTTATAAACCATGTCTAGACGCTATGCATTGATTCCAGTTTTAAGAGAGAAGTATAAAAAGTGTCGTATGTATGGCTTCAGAAACCTGCGGGCACCCTTCAGACTAGCTTTTAGTGTGATCCTGGCTACTAAGCTTGACACCGACATCATATTTTATCATTCACTGTATATACACGCGACACTCGCAACACGCTCCAATCCACTACCGCCCAGTGTGGGGCTCGCTCAGACTCGCCCCAATTAGGAAACCTACATAGTTATGTAGCTTGATGACAGGACGATAAACACTTCACATGGGTATGATTAAGCTTCAGGCATCACCGACCCTTTTGTGCCTACTAGAAAATAAAAGGGTTTGGTCTGTTCTGCATGTATAGCGCACTTGTACCGGATTATCAAAATCTGGTGCAATCAATAAAAACACTTTGTGAGCAATCAACTACATTCCTACTGTGCAATGAATGTCATTTTTGTCATACCTATTTTATTACAAATTTTTTTTATAAATTGCATTTTGCCAGAAAAAGTGCACTATACAGAGCTTTTATTTTCAGGAGGCGCATAAAGGGTCGGTGACGCAGCTATTAATTAACTGGTAAGTTTTATCACAATATAGAGCTGGCTGGTATATTGGTGCCCCATATGGTGGTGTTAGTAAACAGGGGTTACGTACTCTACAAGTCTACATACAACCATTTACTCTTGATACAACTTACCTTCATTAATTGATATCAATTTTTGTTCAATTGTACTAGCCAGCTCATTCATTTCAATGTTGGGCTCCCTCAGTGCTTGTATTAATTGTTTCCATGATGCATTGGGCTGTCTCTCCAACCATAATTGGAACATCTTTGTACAGCACGCGCTCGCGTCTCTTGGATAGTTTTTCTGTATTTCATCTAGAGCCTGTAAACTTTCATCGCCTAATAGCTCAATTCCCAAATCATACCACTTGGTTGTGACCGACTTTTTGACAAGTTTGTTGAGTAGCCTGATCGTAGGCCGATTACTTCCTACAATAAGAAGTAACTAAGCATAAATGCGATTAATTTCTCTTACCAACTGTATCCATAAAGTGATGAAGTGCTACACCTTGTTTAACGGTTGGTGAGGGTTATTTAGAAATAGCAAAGTATAATAATTATTGTTATAATAATTATTATACACCTTTGGAAATAGTAAGTACCCATATACTGGTAGGTGATTATGATCCTTCACCCATAGTATAACTATCTAGATGCTTCACTATACCCTCGATTCGGCCACATTCGACGAAAGTCATAGGCATGCAGACCTGGATTTTGGCGCAGGGCCTCAGTAAATCTATAGGCGCTTATACTGGAGTCTTTCTAAGGGCCACGGGAGATACTAGCTTCGTCGCTGCAAAGAATTTAATATGAAACAGTAAGTGTTTATGGAATAACGTATGGAATACTTTAATAGAACAGTCACCTTAGGCACGGATAATATATATGCTTACGCGTATTAAAGCATATATATTATCCGTGCCTTAGGCATAGATAGTATCGAGATAGTATATTCTCCGTACTATCTATGCCTTAGGTTGATTCAATCATAGAATTTTGGAGTGTAAAGGTAAGCGGTTCAGCTATTAAAGTAAAACTAATCATGAAATAAGGTCATCACATGTGATTCAGCCAATAAAGTAATAATCCGTAAGGGAGCAAAAGCAAAAAGTTAAAAGTAGTAACTAATTAAAATACATATCCTATAAATCAGTTAGTTAGCTGGCTCTCAGCAAGGCTGGACAAGTCCAGTGGTCCCTGGACAGGGTTGTGTATAGAAGACCTGCTTCCCCGCATGTATAAGATGGCTGATCAAAGCAAGGAAAAGGACAAATGACATTGCAACCAGTGAATTGTAGAACTGCATTGCTGTCCGGCCCCAATGAGTGGCAAGTAAATCAGCAGGTCTCTTATAGAAGACCGCAGTGGCCTCTCAACCCATACCACCAAAGGAGGTACACACCAAAGGAGTAAAAATACCATATTCAACTTCTTTACTTGTCCTTGCCATAGAAATGGTAACCCTTCCCACTTCTCCATTTCAAGAATTGATTTAAAATGGATTGCCTGCAATGAAAGCTGGGGTTGTAGTTTCGTCAACCTGGAATAAGCTTGTAAACATGGGGGGAATTATGCTCCAAATTTTCTTCATTGTTCTATTCTGAATTTCTCTCAAAATCTCTTCATTATGCTCAATTTTATTCTTTTTATGCTGCTCCTTCTATCATTATTCCCTAAATTATCAAGCTATATATTTACATGCAATCATGCACAAACAACACAGTAATCAGAGGTTTGAGGTTGCCTCCCTGTTGGTATAGCCTTAGTGCATGCAACCAGATAGTGCTCACGTGATTCACATAGCTTTGGATGCACCTACTCAGAATAGGCTAGTTGGGACTCGCATTATAAGTAGCTAGTGTATATCTTTGTTACTTTTTCTGCATAGTGTATATGTATGTTAATTTGTAAAATATTTACATTATTCATGCATTAATATTATTCTTGATTATGCCCAAATTATTCCTCATTATTCCCGGAATACCATCTGCTATCAAAATTCCCAAAATTATTCCCGCATAATTCCCTCAAGCCTAATGGTCAACATGAATCTGCCATACAATCGTACAAGTGTCTGGACCAGTTTTAAGAATTTCAGTTTCTAAGTACAGGAGAAACGATGCTTGTGTAATTCACCAATAGTCATTTCACTGGGATCCCTGTCAAGATCTTCATGTAATTCAGTATGGTTTGGTTTAACTTTCATGACTGGAAAATAAGGAGCTGCTTCTTTCAAAGTCATACTGAAAATGCTCTTCTAAAATTTTCAATTGTCGCTTGAGCAGCAGGTATCATAGAAGTAGTTGCCATGGCCTCCATCATTCTGATGTCTAAAAAGTTCCAGTAAGTTGTGTCAGCTAACATGGAACACAATCCTTCAAATGAGTCAGCTTCTTTGATAAATGGAAGGATTTCATTGGACTTAAGAAGCATTGTAGGAGTCCTTGTTCTTTCTATACATGCTCTTTGCAAACGATCAAAGTTAGTGTGTTGAATTATATCAGTTACTGCTGCAGAAAGTTTAGTAAAGGCATTAGCAATACTTTCACTCTGTGAAAAGTTGATGGGAACTGGAGTTGATAATGGCTGAAGAATAGGGGGCGGGTACAAATGCACTGATTCTGGTTTAACTGTCTGTATGTTTTATTAGAGTGTTTACAGTTCCCTGGTTACTCTGTTGTAGCAAGGTTTGTCATTTAAGTGTGTGCTTTATTTATTAGACTGATAACAAGTGATCCTCATATTGAGGAGACACAACTACGTACATTAGCGATGCTGCCGGGAGAGAAATACTACATGCAATGCAGCAGAGAAGAGATGGTAATAATTGACTGTATAATAAAAAGTCTTTTGCAATGTCATGCAAACCTTTGGTGGGGGAAAACACTGGAAAATTTTGGTATATAGCCGCCTATAAATTTATCATAATTTTCCCATTTGATAAGTGCCAGATTCAGTACGATGTCTTTCTTACGCTGTTGAACTATTAAACAAACTGTTAAACTAAAACATTTTTGTATGTTCTACATGTATATAAACATTTACCTGATTACGAGTTATGACCCACCATTATACTTCTACTCTTACCATATAGTGTAATTGTTTTGTCAGTGCTAACTTTGATGGATTAGTTTTTCCAGAAATTGATGACGAATGTAACATTTGCAATATTAAGGGAACACCTTTATTTGATAAGTCATTTTACACCACCAAGAATTAAGCTATACAGTAATTCTAAAACACTCTAATAAAACACACAATTACCGTATAGCACAATTATGTGGCGGGGGAAAATATTGGCGAATTTGGCGAATTGACTGCCATTCGCCAATATTTTACCTACCAGTATTTACTTACCAACTTAGTATCTTTACTCTTAAATCCAAATTCGCCAAATTTTTCCCCACGAATCTCTGGAGATAAACCTATTCACCAATATTTTCCCCCACCGCATAATTGTGCTATACGGATTATACTTGTCACAAGTGTACATGAGCCTGTAAATCATGTACATTATACTACTGAGCTATAACTGTATTTAATTATTGTATTCCAATTGGGTATCCTTCCATACAGATGATAGTCACACACAGAATGAACCCAGACACCTTTGCAGCTACGTATCCTTGACCTGAGCACCTCTTATGGCAAAAAAGCAAAAAAGAAAAATAAGAAAGTATGATTGATCACGATCATTTATGTGAATCACTTTTCATAACTTCTTTATAGGGAAAGAAGTAGAATACACATAATGAAAATTTTAATACAACAAAGTTTTTAAGTGTTACAAAATACAATACATGGTATTGTAGCTATATAGCTATAGTTAGCTGATATAATATATTTTATTTTCCTAGACTGTACGTAAGTCAAGGATTTAAATCTCATATATATTATAGAAAACTCTACAACACATGTATGTACAGATATATGAAGAGTATAATAAAATTAATTATGAAAATATTATGTAAAATTTTATTGTTACTGCCAAAAAAGTCTGATAACATGTAGCTATGGTGTTTCAGGGATGGTTTAGTATTTCAGCGTAATTTCCTACAGTGTAAATAAAAAGCTATACTTATAACAAACCTTGTATGTCCACACAAAAGTTCATAAGGCTACGCAGCTACAGGTAACATAGAAACATGAAGTCTTGATCCAAATATACAGTGGTTGTCATCATCAACTTCAGGATATTTATAATTATAGATAAGACAGCATCCCTTATTAGACAAGAGAAACTCTGTGGAACTGACAGAATGTTTTTGTAAGAAATCTTTAAACAAGTGCTTTTTGAGGCCAAATCGAGGTAGTATTACAATAGTTGCATTTTCTTGCTTTGTACACACTACTAAATCGGTGATGATTTCTTTGGCAAAGGAGCTAGTAATTACCATTGCAATAACTTCTACAAAATTTTCACTTTCAAAATCTGGTCTTCGCCTACTTTTAAAGCTAAACATATCGGTTATATTGCCACTGTTAGGTTCTTCAACAACATAGGTAGTTATATTGTCTACTAGTGGGCTTAAGAACCAGTGTGAGAACTCTTCTTCACTTTGAAAGACTTGCCCAATTTCAAACTGTGAAGTGTACTGGTTGGTAAGAGTAAGTGCTTTAGGAACATCACTTGGTTTCATCCTCCTCAGCCCAACTGTTCTAGGAGTTGCATAAGGAAGTGACTGTAAGTGTGAATCCCAAAAATAGACATCATAAGTAATGACAGGTTTGGGAATAATACTATGATTATGAAATATTGTCGCTTGGAAAATTCCTTCAGATCCCAGTATTCTCATTGTTTCTTTAATACTAGCATTACATAGTTGATATATCTGTTCCTCATGAGTATCTGGAGAAAGTCGTATTGTATGCTGCAGGTTAACCACAGACAACAACTTTCCTCCAATTCTAACATTACATGGAATATAAGTTAATAAAGATGCTAGCTTTTTAGTTGAAGACAATCTAATTCCCAATAAATATCTCATCTTGCATTGTGTAAATGACAAGAACCACCTAAGCATATTCTTTGACATGGAAATCTCATCGACATTCCTAGAGTTTACATTATACCATTCAAATCCTTGTGGTAAGGGATATGGTTTATCCGTAACATCAAATGATGATTCTATTGGACCAACCTCGCCCATATCTTGTCCAGGAAATAGTAATGGCAGCCCCTCCCACGATTTCATTTCAGGAACTGAAATATAACGGATTGCCTGTAATGGAAGCTGAGAATGTAACACCTTTAACCTGGAGTATGCTTGATAGGCATGGTCAACATGAATCTGCCATATAATCATCACTGATCCTATCATGATTTTACGGATTTTACATGTACCTGGACCTTCTTGAATAACTTCAGTTTCTAAGTAGAAGCGATGTTTTTGTAATTCACCAATAGTCATTTCACTGGGATCCCTGTCAATATCTTCGTGCATTGCAGTATAACCTGATTTAGCTGGCATGACTGGAAAATAAGGAGCTGCTTCTTTTAGAGTCATATTATAAAATGTTTTCTTGAAATTTTCAATTGTCTCTTGAGCAGCAGGTATCATGGAAGCGATTGCCATGGCTTCCATCATTCTGATATCTAAAAAGTTCCAATAAGAAGAATCAGCTAACATTGAACACAGTGCTTGAAATGATTGAGCTTCTTTAATAACTGGAACAATTTCGTTAGACTTGTAAAGCATTTTGGGAGAATTTGCTTTTTCAATACAAGCCCTTTGCAAGGAAGAAAAATTAGTACAGTGAATTTGGGTAGTTACAGCAGCAGAAAGCTTAGTAAATGCATTATCGACGGACTCATCTCGAGTAAATGTAACTGGACAAGACAGAAGTTGCTCAGCAATAGTTAACTGCTGGGAAATAGTTGGTTGTTGATACCGTGATGGGTTATGTGAAGCTGTTTCCGGCATTAGACCTATGTGCAGTCAAATACATTTGCATGTCATTAAAAGTATAGTATACTTAACAATAGGATTGTCAAGGAAACTGTGGCTACCAAAACCATCCAAATAAACAAATACACATTAGAGGTCAAGTTATCTACCTGCCGGCCTGACCACAAGAATCAACCTACTATCTAAATCACTAAATTTAACTAGTGGCATAGCTAAGGATAGGGCTGGACAAGGATGTGCCTGTTCAACTCCCTAGTGGAATAGCTATGAATGTGATACTACAGGACCTATAAGCTAACAGAGGTTATTCCATAAGACATTGCATCACTCAAGTATATTAAAATTTGGCCATTTTGATTGATAATAATGTACAAGCGCTAACGTGTAAAAATCCCACTTTACTAAACTCAAACAATGATATACTTTGGTAACAGTAGCTAATACTTATAGAGAGAGGACTTGTAGCTATGTCAAACTATTACAAAAGTGAGACAATAATGGCTGAAATCCCCAATGCTTTCCACTTGTCATGATTACACATAAATAATTAGCTAAGTTCAGGCCAAGAGGTCACCAAAAAGCAAACTTGTGTACGAGATATTTCAAGATTTCGATTATATTTCAAAGTTATACATTTTAAGATTTTATTGTGTAAGGATTTCGTTTGGTTTTGTATTTAATATATTAGACTTTGTGTCAGTGCATAATGCGGATGAATGCGATTTAAAGTCTGTCTTGCAAGATTTCAGATTTAAAGATTTCTAAATATCATTTCTTGAGATTTCTTGGTTGTTGGCAGCCCCTTGGTTCATGCAGAAGTGCTATGCCTTATGAATAAGTTCTATAAGCCAATTTATTAATGGAAAGTACCCACTTAATGAAACAGACCAAGCTATGCCTCTACTGATGACCAAATAGTCTCAATAATTATACTTCAGAGACTTAGCTATGAGGATACTACAATTTTAATAATGGTTGAGAAACAGACTGTAGATGTCCTGATTCTTGTTTAGCTGCTTTTGTAGATAATCCTATAGCTACACAAAACAACATCATTTGGCTAGGAGCTAGCTATACTATAGCTACTATATATTAGTGATGCCACGATAATCGTGATATATGATATATCGTGATATAAAATCTCATGATTATCGTGATATGCAAAAATACATATCGTGATATAAAAATTCTAATTATTTAATGCAAGATTGTTTGGTATTGCAAAAATATGAATATTATCTAGCTACACATGTTTTGAGAGTGTGTATACTTGTATCAGAAAAGTGTAGATAGTTGACTTAGTGAAGTTATTGAAGCAAATAAGGAGGTGCATCCAGTTAAAATATTAATATGCTCAGCATAAAATTATCGTGACTATCGTGATATAATTTCTATGATATTGTGATTATCATGGTACAAATAATTCATATTGTGGCATCACTACTATCATCAAGTACGGTAGTACTTAATAGTAGGGATTAGTAAGAAATTGTATGGTTTCCCAATTTTTCGCACTTCATAAAACAACCTTTCAATAGGCTTTACCCGAAAAAACTGACTGGAATGCATTGGTAAGACTGTAATGATGCTGTACCTTGGCTAAACGAAGCGACAAGTCAAATATTTCGACCTACAGCCAACTTTGAAAATTTCGAAATTCACCTGTATTTCGTCTGCCAGCCAGTCTGCCGTAAGACCCGGTTGCGCTAGGTGTAGGGCTCCAGAAATTTCACACAATAAAGGTAATGGTGGTGGATTTACGAAAATGTTGTTCTGAAGACGATTTACCCACTGCGCCATGGCGATTCCTTTTATCCTTCATTCCCTTCCTTGTTCTTCTATATTCCTTTAGTAAGGTGTGAATCTCACCTTCGAAGGTGACGATAGCCTGTTATGGCTTCTGCTTATTACGTCACGCAAAAACCTGGCTTGCATGTGATATAATTAGTTAAAGTGGCACCATGGCAATGTTTTCGCGTGTACTTTATTACATAGTGAACTTCGAGATTATAGCCTTGGACAAGCATAATTATTATGTAAGCGCCTGTAACATTTGTGACATTTGTGCGCCTGCTGAAAGATTATTATGAATGCTTAGCATGTATAAAAAGCAAACAAACTAGAATGATAAAAAATTCAAAATTCAAAAGGTAAGTAGGGATTGAATTCAATAGTGCTACAAAAAGTAAGGAAACAAGGAATAAGATTTTGGGACGAGAGAACATTCTGGCATGAGATAATTTATAAAAGTTTAATCCCTACTTTTGGCAAACCTACTGAAGTGAGCCAAAAGTAGGGATTAAACTTTTATAAATTATCTCATGCCAGAATGTTCTCTCGTCCCAAAATCTTATTCCTTGTTTCCTTACTTTTTGTAGCACTATTGAATTCAATCCCTACTTACCTTTTGAATTTTGAATTTTTTTATCAATCTAGTATTATATGTAGATATTTGTTCCTGACTATCAAAAGTGGGCTGGAAGGGATGCATCAGTCATCACACAATATACAGCTAGGACGTAGCTAACTATATGCACTAAGCATTCAGCTATTAGCTATGGATGCATGCATGGAGTGAGGGGACTATTCTTCAGGCGGTATCGTAACATAGTTAGCTACTTAACTAGTTCATGGAGTGAAGACCATGCCACACGATCTCCGATAAGTTATCGTACATGGTAAGAACACCAGGTGCAATACAGCTAGGAGGTCAAGAGAACCCATTATGAAATTGAATCAGATCTGTACGCAGCTACTAAGAACAAGCTAAAATCATCCCTAAATTTCAAGTTTAATAATTAAGGCGATCCCATACACATATGGGCTGCCCACATCCCATACACGTACGAGCTGCCCGCATCCCATATAGGTATACATGTATGGGACTGCGCATATGGGAAAAATATGCATATGGGACAGAACATAACAGTCACAAAATAGTGGCCTAACTTGTATTAGGTGTGGTCTGCATGCATTGAAGACCCATGTGCCGGGCCTTCAGTATCTAACCAGCTAGTCCAGCACAATAACAAATACTTTACCTTCGCTAACTGATAACTTTTGCTGAATATTACTAGCCAGCTCATTCATTTCAACCTCCTCTAGTGCTTGTATTAATTGCTCCCATGTTGCATCAGGCTGTCTCTCCAACCATAACTGTAACATCTTTGTACAGCACATGCTCACATCTCGTGGATAGTTTCTTTGGATTTCATCTAGCGCTTGTATATCTTCCGGTTCCAATAATTCTATGCCCAAATCATACCACTTGTATGTGGCAGATTTTTTAACAAGTCTGTTGAGCTCCTTGAGTGTGGGCTTGTTTACTGTAATTTAAACTAAAAATACACGCGTAAATCAACGATGCTTACCAAACGCATCCATGAAGAAAGAATGCCTAACCAAAGTATTTAATAAATCACGTGCGATGACGTGGTGTGCTCTATTTAAAAGATTATACAAAAAATAATGAATGTTCTGGGTTCGTAGTCCAATAGATGTCGTAAATGATGTCAAAACCTTCGATGATTGGCCCGTCACTTCCGCCACATCTCAGTGCTGCAAAAAGCACAAAATCAGACGATGAACCTCAGGTAGTTAATGAACAACAGACGAAGAGGCAAGTAAAGCTTCCTATGGACCTTCTCTACCTCCTGGAATGACTTACGACACGTCCATTCCAGAAGACAGTAAGGATATTTCCGTAGATTTTATTTGGATAACTAAATTCAATTCTGCATTTGCCGAGGCATTTGCTGAATTGCAACTATAATGTGGCATAGATACTAGAGAGCGCATTCCAGTATCTATGAATGTAGGCATAGCTGTGTTGAGGAGCTCAACACAGCTATGCCTGCATGCATTTAAATTTAATAATGTACAAATCTATGATTACAAATGGATAATACTGTTCACACATTTACACAGATACTGAAAGTGATGATGATGATGATGATGATGATGATATTATTGGACCTCTTCCTCCTACAGCTGATGTATGTTGAACACTCATAATTCAAATGTAAAACCGAGGGTCCGCAACAAGGAAAAATCACCTAGAAGATATGAAAATTTAGATTTCATAATATCTTTTTAACACCCTGAATTGAGGAAACCTTTTTAGAAATAACAATATTAATTCTGCAGTGGTGGTATATAATAAAAATCTGATGAATTTTGGGTGTGAAAGATTTTCAGATATTACTGTTCCTTAAGATTTCAAGAACAATTTATCAATATCCTACAAAATTTTGCTTATGCAGATCTCTTCATGTAAAGCAGTTGGTGAATTATACATCATATATCATAGGCAGCGCAGTTGGGTCAGAGAAGTCATGGCCACCCCCTAAATTTAAGACTCTCATAGGAAAATTGTACAATAGAAATCACTTGACTTTAGCCCTCCCTCCCTCCCCCCAACTTTTAGTAGCTTTCTACATAATTATTATGGTATCATAATATATTATTACGTCTTGACGGTATACCGGTATAATTATGCACATGTATGTACATCCATAACTCTGTATAATGATTTATTGTATACAGACATCATGTGATTCACTGAGTGCGAAGAAGAGAGAGATAGAAGCTAGAGCACATGCCATGAAGAATAAGCTGACCAAGGTGCGAGTGAAGGCTGTGAAGCACTAGTGACATCAAACACTGTGGGTGCTATTGACAAGGTTTTTATAGTGATAAAGTAGATGTCAGGATCTTTATTGTTATGAAATATAGACAGTAGAATAATAGAATAGTACTATTTAATTCATTAATGTAAAGTCATCAATAATACCTATATACGTAGTTATGATAATGACATATCTATTCATCAAACTTTCCCGCCAAGCTAAGGGTAAATCTGTGATGCTTTCCCTTACCAAACTTTTCTGGTATTCTTCGTCAATGAACATATTGAAGTACCAAATTTGTAGCTAACTCTTCATCACTCCTCCTGTTATTTTTTAGTCAGACAAGGATACACAACCTCAGAGAGAATCATGGATGACTGAATTACCATCTGGGGAAATGAAAATTGGTATGGACATCTATGTATGTAGCTTTATAGCTTATGTACGTATGTATTGGGGCTGGACTGTCTGTATATCCATATTGCATTATTTTGTACCACTGCCTACCCAGTGTAGGGTTCTGCCCAGGAATTACTCAGTAGTGGCGGCCTAACTTAACATAGACTGCATGTTCTGTATTGATAGACTGTTAACATACACTGTACCGAGAGTATATTTTATAAGAATTGCACTGGTCGAAATTGTCAGTTTTGAAAAGTGCTGATCACTTTATACCACTACTGACCAAGTGTGGGCAGAGCCTTGCCAGTCTTCATGCTGTAGAATCAAAAATTTAGCATAACCAGTGTAAAACAATATACGTACTGTATAATACTGGGAAACCATTGAACGACAATGATTTGCAGATCTTATCCTTACCTCAAAACTTTATTATAGCAAATGAACCATTAAACAGTAGGGATGAGCGATAGCAAAAATTCCATGTCACGATATATCATGAGAGTAATTATCGCGAAATCAATATTATCACAATATCATTTTAGCTAGCAGTACAGTATAAGAAGCAGTAAAATTGTGAAAATATTTTACTGGTGTTATAAAATTTATATGTTTTTGAGCAATAAATTTCACGATAATCATGGTATTGACAATAAATATCGTGCTGCCGATATTACGATACTGAAAATTTCTCTTCGATATCAATTATCATGACACTTTAATATCACGATATACAATAATATCGTAATATTTCCTAACTCTATTAAACAGATAGTCTAAAAGATCCCGAAAACATAGCATAAATATTTAATGGGGGGAAAGTTCGTGCGCACGCACGCACACACACACACACACACACACATACACACACACACACACACACACACACACACACACACACACACACACACACACACACACACACACACACACATACACACACACACACACACACACACACACGATCAGTTCACACTGCAGTCTATTCCAAGCTGTCCCGCGCTATACCCGGGTTAGGTGAGTAGTGTGAATGGGGTGTTACACTTCAAGTGCAGGTCTAGCAACACCAAAATCAATATAAACACTTCCTTTGATGTTTAACATTGTGTATTTCTATGTAAACAGCTGCTTTGGCTATTCACTGTGTATTAATTGGGAGCCCAACAAACTGACAGAATAATTTAAAAATGATTATGTAAGGATTGTTCTCCACTACAAAAAGTAAGGAAACAAGGAGCAAGATTTTTTGTTTTTACAATTAATGCCAGAAGCTACCATTATTCACAGGCTAAAAAATTTGTTTACCAGCTGTAGCTAGCTATAAACACATGTACAATTGTAGCAATAAAGATAAGATAGTATGTCCATTCTGTTGCTAACTGAGCAGTTGTATGTTGTTCCTTATAGTTCATAGTGGAGGGGTCCTACAAATTTAGTGGCGTTGATGAAACTGTAAGGGTGGAACCGGTCCCTCCAGCAGATGATATTGATCCTGGAGTATTGCTCAAGCTGGTACTGAAAGCGTTGGAAGAGATGCAGTACCCTGGGCTGGTTCAACTTCATGTGTGGCACTTCCCACTGAAAGAAAATATAGATGCCAGTGCAGGATCACTGGTGAGAGCCCCACCTACCCATGGTATGCACATGTGTAGTGACTATGTATATTCAATACATCATGGTATGCAGATAAATATGTATATCTATGTAGTATAATTTTTGCACGACGATAAGTGTATTGCTAAAACACATCACTAACTAAATATTTGATGTCCCTACGTATGTTGCATGTACATTTCCATTAGTTCACACAATACTGTAGCTACTGTTAAGGCTATCCTGTTTGTTTAATCATACACCAGGTCCTTTGTGCAAGGTATCCCTATCTCTGCCAGACTCATGGGGTAATATATATTGTAATAATATTATACTACCATGACTGTGACATATTTTATAACAATGGTTTTCTGTTGGGAAATTGGCCTTCTTTTTCAGGCACTGTACTTGGAGTCTAGACATGGCATTAATGTAAAAGTTCTTGAACTTGTGGACAATGGTATCAGTCAGTGGGCAATGGACAGAATAGCCAGGTAAAACTATATAGTAGGTCTCCTTGTAATACATAAATTATTGTTCCACGACACAGGACACTGAGTGTCACTGCACTTTGTGTGTTGATATTGGATCACAACTGGCTTACCGATCCCATATTGACGTCACTGTGTCATGGGTTGAGTGGCAATCGTGTCCTCCAATGTCTCAGTCTGAACTACTGCCAGATTGGTGAATCGGGTGGCCAAATCCTCGGCACGGCTATCGTATCAACACTCATCAAGTGAGCAGCTGAAATATGCAGGAGCTAGATTCATTATGTCACTGTCCACACTATCGCAATAGTATGGACTATGTTCTTCAAATTTAGCATAACTGTTGAGATTAATTGTGACCCAGTATGAGAAGATAGGGCTTATGTGTATAATATATACACACATTTCAAAATTAAACGACTGTTTGTTTTCACCATTTATGTAATCTCATAGAGTAAAGGAAATACATGCAGTAATTTCCATTGGCATATTTTGACATGAATAGGCGTATTTTGTGTATATACCAACCCCGGTTTTCTCATGCCGGGTCACATATATAGGAAGAAAAGTTTATATTGTTTTGAGAGACTACAGTAAACATAGTGAGGGTCTACTGAGGGACTTTTATTTTTAGAGATGTGTCATTGAATGGCAATGCATTGGGCTGTGCGGGGGTGGTGGGTTTGATATCACCACTGCTCCACCTGTGTGAGGCTGCAGAGCCCATCCCACCACTAGCAAAGATCTTTCTGCAGGACAACAGCATTGACTCCAAGGGTCGCGGAGGCACTTTTGCTCCAGTAATCTGCATGAGAACCTTCAGAAGGTGAAGATACCATAAAGCAAACAATTGTGTATGAATTATTAGAGTATTTAGAGTTCTATCGTAGTAAGGTTGTCGTGTGTTTCATTTATTAGACTGATAACAAGTGATCCTCATATTGAGGAGATTGACTTTGAGCACAACTACATTGGTGATGCCGCCGGTAGAGAAATACTACATGCAATGCAGCAGAGAAGAGATGGTAATACTGATAAACACTGTTTTGTAATATACTGTGTCATGCAAACCTTTGACTCTGGTAAAAATTCATGTAGCTATTAGTATCCACCTATGAATTTACTAGAGCTGAGCGATACTGCCATTTCAGTATCACGATCGATACTTTGTCAAACATTCATGATACGATTATTTCACAATATTTCATGAGCTCTTAAGTTTGATGTATTCCTGCAGTACTTGACCATTTTCTTACAAAGTTTACAACACACTCTTTTTATTTGTTTCGGTATATTTACCTTTCTTGGCTGGAAAGTATTTCTGCTTTCATATTTCAGTTTTAAACCTTACTAGTGTCCATCAATATTAATAAAAACTGCTGGTATAATGTATCATCATTTTGATTTTTACTTATGTGTAGCCCTATTCAACGGGTATCGCAATACTTATTAGCAAGAATCACGATATCGATATTTATTTAATATCGCGATACATCGCCAAAACGGTAGTATTGCTCAGACCTAGAATTTACCATAATTTCCCATCCAAAGATCATGTGCCACATTTATAAACTTTTGATGAATTACTAAATAGACAGGTAAAAACTGACAAATGTAATTGTTGTTTTAACATTTAACATTTTAAGGGAACCCTTTGTAAAACTGTAAGCAGTACTTAAAACACTCTAATAAAACACACACTTGTACTTGTCACAAGTGTACCATAAGTCTGTAAACCATTTACGTTACACTGTAACTAAATTTGTATTTGATTATATTGTATTTCAGTTGGGTATCCTTCCATACGGATGACAGTCACTCACAGAATGAACCCAGGCACCTTTGCAGCTATCCTTGACCTGAGCACCTCTTATGGAAAAAAGAAAAAGAAGAAGGTATGTATTGATCATGATCATTTATGTGAATCACTTTTCATAACTTCCTTATATATAGGGAAAGAAGTAGAATACATATGATGAAAATTTTAAACTATATATTACAAAATGCAATACGTAGTATTGTAGCTATATAGTTAGCTGATTTTTTATTTTTTTATTTTCCTAGACTGTAAGTCAAGGATTTAAATCTCATATTATAAAACTCTATAACACATGTATGTACAGAAATTGATATATGTAAGAGTATAATAAATTATGAAAATAATATATATTAAGTACATATAGTATTTAAGTGTAACTTCTCTACAGTGTAAATAAAATTGGTATACTTCTAGCAAACCTTGTATGTCCACACAGAAGTTTATAGTTACTTGATAGCTGTGTTTATTTTACCTACTGTAGACTGTACTAAAGTCAAGGACTTAAATCTCATTTAGTTCTAACTACAAACTCTATAGCTACCACCACACAATGTATGAAAAAGTATATATTTGAGCTAATAAATTATAGCTAGCTATGTACGGTAATCATGAACTTCACAACTTGCACCTGAATTGCTGGAAATTCAACATTATAATACAAAGGGCACAAAGTAGTCAAATTACATTAGCTATAGGTGAAGCCCACAATCAATTGCAATTCATCAAATTTTTTGTGAAAGTTCCATTTGTCAAAGTTGTGTGCTATACGGTACATATATAGCTAAGTACTGGTAGCTAGCTATACATTCTGTTTGGTACCTGCAGCTGGGTTCTCTTATCATCAAACCTCCCTTTGGACTTCTAACTAGCTACCTGATTAATGACTGCATAATGTCATTAAGATTGTAATGAAATATAGTGTAGGGTTTGAAGGCCATGCATGCACATGTACGTACATGAACACACTTAACTTGATTAAAACACAGCCCGTTTCCATTTAGTCCAGTTAAACATCATAGCTGTAAGGCTAGGCAAACTTTATTCACTGTTTATCATCACCGCCTACATCACTCCAAACACTACCACCTCAAATTTCATTTTGCTTATGTTACTCTGATTTTCTAACTCTCAAATTTTGAATAACTTTTGATAATTTTGTTTTAAAAGTGGAAATTTTTGGTAATGAATAGTGAAAAATGACCTCCTGCTTGCATACTTTTCTGAACGATAAGTTGTAAATCAACTTTGCCTGGCCTAATAATTATTGCAAAAGTTGCACGATGGTCATAATATGAGGCAACATTCTTAAGACACTTAGCATCATCTGCCAAGTGTATTGCCAATCTTTATAATTATCAGGATATCACCTAGAGCACATTGTGGAGGGGTCTGTCATTATCTGAAATCTTGCATTGTACGCCTTTGCCTGAAATCATGACTTACAACTCAGTAATTTCCATAAACTCAGTATTATTTCTGGAAATTGATACCTTTCAAAAATGCAAGTTCATAACTAGTTGGCAAATCCCATACCATGCAGCATTTATTTAATTTTAAGCAATTTCAAACCACTGAATGAAATCAGACTCTACTGAGTAAACATGTATGCAGTCTAATTTTTATTTATTGAGCACAGCTAGGTGCATGCATGAAATTTATGAGCACTGCACATAGCATAATCATAGCTAGCTAGGTACTGAAAAATAAAAGCACAATAGGCTGATCTCTATAGCTATAGCTATATCCACGATGCATGCTTAAGCACATTTCATTCCTATAAAATTATAACTATATTGCTATGTATATAGTTATATTCAAATGTATAGCTACTAGCCATACGTACATAAATTAGCTATGTGCCTATAAATTGATTGCAATATTAATTGTATGCATGCAGACATCTTGTGACTCACTGCATACCGGTAGATCTAAAGTGATCAATGAGGACATGCATGTGTTATTATACAATCGTGACAAATTTGCTCCTGGTGTTAATGTGTGGTGTTGTAAAATAAAAGCTAGCTATAGCTATAGTGTGTCAGTTGTAAATTATAATACTTTATACGTAGAAATTAATTACCTATACATATATAGCTGTATCGTATATACTTAAAACTAGTGTAGCTAGCTACATTTTAGGTACACACAGGTAGAAACCAACAATAATTGTCATTATCAACCTCAGGATATTTGTAATTATAGAAAAGGTACTGCATTTGATCCCTACTTAGCTCAAATGCTTTGAAAACTTCCGTAAACAAATGCTCTTTGAGGCCACATTGACATAGTGCCACAGTAGTGACATTTTGTTGCTTCATACACACTAACATATCAGTAATGAGTTGTTGAGGAGGGGATTGAGTGATCACCAGTGCACTAACAGTTGCAATTTTACCGAGTCTTTTGTCATAAGGTACATTAATTCTAAAGCTGAACATATCAGTTATACCATTGTTGGATTCTTCAACAACATAGGTTGCCATATCATCTCGCAGTGGACTTAGGAACCAGTGTGAGAACTCTTCTTCACTTTGGAAGACTTGTCCAATTTCAAACTGTGAAGTGTACTGGTTGGTAAGAACAAGTGCTTTAGGAACATCACTTGGTTTCATCCTCCTCAACCCAACTGTTCTAGGAGTTGTATAAGGAAGAGATTGTTTGCGGAAATTCCAAACATAGACATTACCAGTAATAACAGACTTAGGAATAACACTCTGTTGGGTAGGTATTATTGCTTGAAAAATACATTCATATCTATGCATTCTCATTGCTTCTTTAACCCCAGCATTAAATAGTTGGTTATACTGTTTCCTAGCATCTGGACTAACTGTTCGCCCCAAGTATACCAATGACAACAACTTTCCTCCAATTCTGATGTTACATATAACGGAAAGCATTAACCACACTAGTTTTTTACTTGAAGACAATCTAATTCCCAAAAAACACCCCTTCTTATATTGTGGGGATGAAATAAACCATTTAAGCGAATTTCGTGATATGGAAATCGGAGGATCAACATCATCAAATAGTTGAATAATCTCATCAAAATTACTGGAACTTAGGACACTCCATTCAAATCCTTGTGGTAAAGGATATGGTTCATGCCTCACACAAGTTGATGACTCAATGGGACCAATCTCACCTATATCTTGTTCATGCCATAGAAATGGTAGTCCTTCCCACCTCTCTGTTTCAGGAATTGACATGAAGCGGATTGCCTGCAATGAAGATTGAGGATGAAACTTCTTCAACCTGCAGTAAGCTTGATAGATATGGTCAACATGAATCTGCCAAATAATTGCCACTGATCCTATTACAATTCTACAGATTGTACAAGTGTCTGGACCAGTTTTAAGAATTTCAGTCTCCAAATAGAAACGATGCTTGTGTAATTCACCAATAGTCATTTCACTGGGATCCCTGTCAAGATCTTCATACAATTCAGTATGGTTTGGTTTAACTTCGATGACTGGAAAGTAAGGAGCTGCTTCTTTCAAAGTCATACTGAAAAATGTTTTTTTGAAGTTTTCAATTACCTCTTGAGCAGCAGGTATCATAGAAGCATTTGCCATGGCTTCCATCATTCTGATGTCTAAAAAGTTCCAATAAGTTGTATCAGCTAACATGGAACATAATCCTTCAAATGACTCAGCTTTCTTGATAACTGGAAGGATTTCATTGGACTTGTAAATCATTTTAGGAGACCTTGCCTTTTCTATGCATGCTCTTTGCAAACGACTGAAGTTAGTGTGTTGAATGATATCAGTTACTGTTGCAGAAAGTTTAGTAAAGGCATAGTCAATATCCTCATCCTGAAAGAACTTTGCAGCAACTGGAGTTGGTAATGGTTGTGAAACAGACTGTGAATGTCCTGATTCTTGTTTAGCTGCTTTTGTAGATAATCCTATAGCACCACAAAACAACATCATTTGGCTAGGAGCTACTATAGCTACTATATATTAGTGATGCCACGATAATCGTGATACACAATATATCGTGATATAAAATCTCATGATTATTGTGATATGCAAATATATATATTGTGATATAAAAATTCTAATTATTTAATGCTGGTATTACAAAAATATCAAGACTCACGATAGTGAGTCGCGAGGCCAAGAAGAAGCGCAGCAACGCGACCACTGAGTGAGTTATTTACACGTAGCACCGCCCTCAAACTCGCAAACGCTCTAGTCAAGCCGCCATTAAAGTTATCGCTTAGTTATTACCAACCCACAACGTTCTTACTATATAGAATCAACAAACCGAGAATGGAGGAAATAGGCGCCACCATTCTTAAGTACCAGCCATTGCGAGTTTTATGGTGCCCGTTGTGCGACTACGCATGACGAACCATCCTTTCCCACCCAATTCGCCCGTTTACTAGACAATTAGTGCCTTCATTGTTTGAAGAATCAATATCCCGAAGTTCATCGACATCGATTCAGCCATTCTTCTGATACAGCCTTATAAATGCCTTCCTGTCACCACAAAAATTTTTACGCGGCAGTCGTTTTTTTCTTCTTTGTTTCTTTCTTTCTTTCTTTTATTTTCATCGCACACTTTTTTGGGGGGCTTGCGGGAGTTTTCGTGAACCCCGGAAGTTTTTTCAAACTCTCTTTTTATACATTCACTTGTTTGTCTAATAACTCACTCATTTCTTCATGGATTTCAGCCAAATTTGTATCAGCACTTCTCCTATGTATGCTCTACCTGTCATGCTATTATTAGTCTGAAGTAAACACTTGAATGTATTTGAGAAGGGCTATTACACTGCAGATTGATAGTTGTCATAACTTGGACCCCCTTCGAATGATTTGCATAAACTTTCAGATATACAGTCTATATTGATGTATCACTCTGTAGTGAAAGTTTAAAAAAAATCTCGGGCTTGAGGTTTTCAAAATTAAGCTTTAAAGTTTAATTTGCAATATTGCGTGCTAGGCAAGTACAAGTTATGCCCATGCAGTACTTTGCTAGCAATAACATGTGTTTATACTTCCAAAAAAGTAGTGATATGCTAAACAAAAACACCCTGGGTGTAAAAAAAGTGCGAGGCCAATCAGAAGCAGCATTGCAAATAGGTATGTGCGACCAAAAACTTTGATATCAGTTGAGGTCAAGAAGTTACTTATCAAAAATCTTTTTAACTACTTGAATGACATACAATAGTTTATAGCATATTTTCACAACTATGATTGGCTTTGTCACTTGGCCACCTTTTTCACACCATCATTATTAATAAAGGTGGCCAAGTGACAAAGCCAATCATAGTTGTGAAAATATGCTATAAACTATTGTATGTCATTCAAGTAGTTAAAAAGATTTTTGATAAGTAACTTCTTGGCCTCAACTGATATCAAAGTTTTTGGTCGCACATACCTATTTGCAATCCTGCTTCTGATTGGCCTCACACTTTTTTTACACCCAGGGTGTTTTTGTTTAGCTAAATATTATCCAGCTACACATGTTTTGAGAGTGTGTACTTGTATCAGAAAAGTGTAGATAGTTGACTTAGTGAAGTTATTGAAGCAAATAAGGAGGTGCATCCAATTAAAATATTAATATGCTCAGCATAAAATTATTGTGACTATCGTGATATTATTTCTATGATATTATTTCTAATTTCTTTGTTCTATCTTCTGATCTTCCTCAATCAAAGCCGGGATGACGAAATATTACGAAGGTGTCAACATTCCACGCAAGGTGTTAAAATGTAACAATAAACACCTTGGATAGGCGCACGTTTACTGATGCAATCCATAATGCGTAATGGAAGAAGAATTCAGTCTTTCCCTATAGTTTTCTATTTCGTCTTCCATAGCCACACCAATTTATTTACACGCAGCTGCTTATTGATCTTCTGATTGTAAACGCCGGATATTAATTATAACATTAAGCGCTTATAATCAGACACCTATTAACGACCTAGTAGCTGCGTATTAAATTTAAAATGGTCTGGCTACGAGTAGAATATAGTCCATCCTTCATAGTACAAGTCGTTTTACCATATAGACACTTGGTATCATGATGAAACGAGTCTGTTGTAAAGGTGGGCGTGGCACATACGTAGCGAGCCATTGTAAACTATGTAGATATCAATTGCTAAAAAATAATTCCAGTCTTGAGTGCCTGTAACAGCTAGCTATAAAAAGTAAACAAACTAGAATTTTTTAATTTAAAAAGGGGAGTAGGGATTGTAATAAAAAGTAAGGAAACAAGTTGTTAATCACTCACCACCCAGCATATTGCATGTGTTTACTCAAGTATACAATTGCAGCTGGGTAGGCGTTCATATATGCACAAATGAAACACATTCTCTAGCACTTCTACAAGATTTAATCCCTACTTTGGCAGCCAGCATTCAAAGCAAAACATCATGCAGCCAAAGTAGGGATTAAATCCTGTAGAAGTGCTAGAGAATGTGCTTCATTTGTGCATGTATGAACGCCTACCCAGCTGCAATTGTATACTTGAGTAAACACATGCAATATGCTGGGTGGTGAGTGATTAACAACTTGTTTCCTTACTTTTTATTACGATCCCTACTCCCCTTTTTAAATTCAAATTTTAAAAAAAAATTCTAGTATAGTTAAACGTAGCTAGCTATCTGCACTAAGCATTCAGCTATGGATGCATGCATGGAGTGAGGGATGGAATTAATAAAATTACATCCAGACTATTCTTCAGGCGGTATCGTAACACACCGTATGTGGGAAAATTTTGGAGTGGGAAAAAATTAGCGAATTTGGCGAACCGTGGGTTATCGCCAATATTTACTCGCCAATTATTTCTTTTAGATTATTCCAGTTAGCTAATGAAATACGAAGCGCTCACCTTTTAACTCGCTAAAACGCTTAAATAGACACTAAATACAGCACTATCTTACTCCTTTAACCTTGTTCACAACACTGAATGCTTCATTTACTATGGTCACGCCCATCAGCAACATCGATTCTACATGATGAATCCTGGTGTATAAGCAAAATGAATAGCTGTAGAACTGGTTATACCAATCACAGAAGGTTCAATTTCATTACAAGAAACGTGCAAACCCTTAAATTACTGTTTACGTGCTTCGTTACGAGCCTACAAACGAAATTCTTATTATTGATTACGCGCCTCCAAAAGTATATTTATAATTCTCAATTTGCCAATATTTTACCCTTCCAAATTTTTCCCATGTACGGTATTTAGCTACTTAACTAGTTCATGGAGTGAAGACCATGCCACACGATCTCCAATAAGTTATCGTGCATGGTAAGAACATCAGGTGCAATACAGCTAGGAGGTCAAGAGAATCCATTATGAAATTGAATCAGATCTGTACGCAGCTACTAAGAACAAGCTAAAACCATCCCTAAATTTCAAGCTTAATAAGACCATCCATTACACGTATGGGCTGTCCGCATCCCATATAGGTATACATGTATGGGACTGGCCCATACACGTATGGGCAAAAATACGCATACGGGACCGAACATAACAATCACCAAATAGTGGCCTAACTTATATAGGTGTGGTCTGCATGCATTGAAGACCATGTACCAGGCCTTCAATGTCTAGCCAGCTAGTCCAGCACAATAACAAATAGTTTACCTTCTGATAACAACTTTTGCTGAATATTACTAGCCAGCTCATTCATTTCAACCTCCTTTAGTGCTTGAATTAATTGCTCCCACGTTGCATCAGGCTGTCTCTCCAACCATAACTGTAACATCTTTGTACAGCACATGCTCACATCTCGTGGATAGTTTCTTTGGATTTCATCTAGCGCTTGTATATCTTCCGGTTCTAATAATTCTATGCCCAAATCATACCACTTGTATGTGGCAGATTTTTTAACAAGTCTGTTGAGCTCCTTGAGTGTGGGTTTGTTTACTGTAATTTAAACTAAATACACGCGTAAATCAACGATGCTTACCAAACGCATCCATGAAGAAAGAATGCCTAACCACGCCTTGCCGAAGTATTAATAAATCACGTGCGATGACGTGGTGTGCGTTATTTAAAAGACTATACAAAAATGAATGTTCCAATCTCGGTTCCAATAGATGTCGTAAATGATGTCAAAACCTTCGATGATTGACCCGTTACTTCCACCACATCTCAGTGCTCAAGAAGCACAAAATCAGACGATGAACCTCAGGTAGTTATTGGACCACAGACACCATCAACAGACGAAAGAGGCAAATAAAGCTTCCTATGGACCTTCTCTACCTCCTGGAATGACTTACGGGTCGTCCATTCCAGAAGACAGTAAGGATATTTCCGTAGATTTTATTTGGACACAACTAAATTCAATTCTGCATTTGCTGAATTGCAACTATAATGTGGCATAGATACTAGAGAGCGCATTCTAGTGTAGGCATAGCTGTGTTGAGGACCTCAACACAGCTATACCTGCATGCATTTAAATTTAATAGTGTACAAATCTATGGTTACAAATGGATAATACTGTTCACATTTACACAGATACTAAAAGTGATGATGATGATGATGATATTATTGGACCCCTTCCTCCTACAGCTGATGTATGTTGAACACTCGAAGTTCAAATGTAAAACCGAGGGTCCGCAACAAGGAAAAATCACCTAGAAGATATGAAAATTTAGTTCAATGCAGGGTTTTTGATAAGATTTTTAACTTGGACCAAATTGGTCGTCAGTTCAATGAGCCAATACAGTTTCAATTGCGTAAGACAACTAGTCACAATGTATAACATTAGCTGCCAACATCCGATAGTGCTACTACCAATTGGCAATATTGGCCCAATTTAATTTTACATTGTGCCAACATGGCCCAAGTGTTATCATAACACTGGGCCACAGAGCACTTTCCTGCGCCATTTGGTGCGCCATAGGACCTTATCAAAAACACTGGTTCAATGGAGATTTCATAATATCTTTTTAACACCCTGAATTAAGGAAACCTTTTTAGAAATAACAATATTAATTCTGCAGTGGTGGTATATAATAAAAATCTGATGATTTTTGGGTGTGAGAGAATTTCAGATATTACTGTTCCTTAAGATTTCAAGAATGATTTATCAATATCCTACAAAATTTCGCTTATGCAGATCTCTTCATGTAAAGCAGTTGTGAAAGTGAATTATACATCATATATCATAGGCGGTGCAGGTGGGCCAGAGGGGCCATGGCCACCTCCTAAATTTAAGACTCTCATAGGAAAATTGTACAATAGAAATCACTTGACTTTAGCCCTCCCTCCCCCCAACTTTTAGTAGCTTTCTACATAATTATTATGGTATCATCATATTATTAAGTCTTGACAGTATACCGGTATATGCACATGTACGTACGTCTATAACTCTGTATAATGATTTATTGTATACAGACATCATGTGATTCACTGAGTGCGAAGAAGAGAGAGATAGAAGCTAGAGCACATGCCATGAAGAATAAGCTGACCAAGGTGTGAGTGAAGGCTGTGAAGCACTAGTGACATCAAACACTGTGGGTGCTATTGACAAGGTTTTTATAGTGATAAAGTAGATGTCAGGATCTTTATTGTTATGAAATATAGACAGTAGAATAATAGAATAGTACTATTTAATTCATTAATGTAAAGCCATCAATAATACCTATATACGTAGTTATGATAATGACATATCTATTCATCAAACTTTCCCGCCAAGCTAAGGGTAAATCTGTGATGCTTTCCCTTACCAAACTTTTCTGGTATTCTTCGTCAATGAACATATTGAAGTACCAAATTTGTAGCTAACTCTTCATCACTCCTCCTGTTATTTTTTAGTCAGACAAGGATACACAACCTCAGAGAGAATCATGGATGACTGAATTACCATCTGGGGAAATGAAAATTGGTATGGACATCTATGTATGTAGCTTTATAGCTTATGTACGTATGTATTGGGACTGGACTGTCTGTATATCCACATTGCATTATTTTGTACCACTGCCTACCCAGTGCAAGGTTCTGCCCAGGAATTACTCAGTATAGTGGCCGCCTAACTTAACATAGACTGCATGTACTGTATTGATAGACTGTTAACATACACTGTACCGAGAGTATATTTTTATAAGAATTGCACTGGTCAGAATTGTCAGTTTTGAAAAGTGCTGATCACTTTACACCACTACTGACCAAGTGTGGGCAGAGCCTTGCCAGTCTTCATGCTGTAGAATCAAAAATTTAGCATAACCAGTGTAAAACAATATACGTACTGTATAATACTGGGAAACTATTGAACGACAATTAATTGCAGATCTTATCCTTACCTCAAAACTTTATTATAGCAAATGAACCATTAAACAGTAGGGGATGAGCGATAACAACAATTCCATGTCACGATATATCATGAGAGTAATTATTGTGAAATCAATATTATCACAATATCATTTTAGCTAGCAGTACAGTATAAGAAGCAGTAAAATTGTGAAAATATTTTACTGGTGTTATAAAATTTATATGTTTTTGAGCAATAAATCTCACGATAATCACGATATTGACAATAAATATCGTGCTGCCGATATTACGATACTGAAAATTTCTCTTCGATATCAATTATCGTGACACTTTAATATCACGATATATGATAATATCGTAATATTTCCCAACTCTATAAACAGAGTCTAAAAGATCCCGAAAACATAGCATAAATATTTAATGGGGGGAAAGTTCACACGCACACACACACACACACACACACACACACACACACACACACGCACACGCGCGCAGTCAGTTCACACACACACACACGATCGGTTCACACTGCAATCTATTCTGAGCTGTCCCGCGCTATACCCGGGTTAGGTGAGTAGTGTGAATGGGGTGTTACACTTCAAGTGCAGGTCTAGCAACACCAAAATCAATATAAACACTTCCTTTGATGTTTAACATTGTGTATTTCTATGTAAACAGCTGCTTTGGCCATTCACTGTGTATTAATAGGGAGCCCAACAAACTGACAGAATAATTTAAAAATGATTACGTAAGGATTGTTCTCCACTACAAAAAGTAAGGAAACAAGGAGCAAGATTTTTTGTTTTTACAATTAATACCGGAAGCTACCATTATTCACAAGCTAAAAAATTTGTTTACCAGCTGTAGCTAGCTATAAACACATGTACAATTGTAGCAATAAAGATAAGATAGTATGTCCATTCTGTTGCTGAGTGAGCAGTTGTATGTTGTTCCTTATAGTTCATAGTGGAGGGGTCCTACAAATTTAGTGGTGTTGATGAAACTGTAAGGGTGGAACTGGTCCCTCCAGCAGATCAAGCCGGTACTGAAAGCGTTGGATGAGGTGCAGTACCCTGGGCTGGTTCAACTTCATGTGTGGTACTTCCCACTGAAAGAAAATATAGATGCCAGTGCAGGATCACTGGTGAGAGCCCCACCTACCCATGGTATGCACATGTGTAGTGACTGTGTATATTCAATACATCATGGCATGCAGATACATATGTATATCTATGTAGTATAATTTTTGCACGACGATAAGTGTAATGTTAAAACACATCACTAACTAAATATTTGATGTCCCTACATATGTTACATGTACATTTCTATTAGTTCACACAATACTGTAGCTACTGTTAAGGCTATCCTGTTTGTTTAATCATGCACCAGGTCCTTTGTGCAAGGTATCCCTATCTCTGCCAGACCCATGGGGTAATATATATTGTAATAATATTATACTACCATGACCGTGACATATTTTATAACAATGGTTTTCTGTTGGGAAATTGGCCCTCTTTTTCAGGCACTATACTTGGAATCTAGACATGGTATTAATGTAAAAGTTCTAGAACTTGTGGACAAATGGTATCAGTCAGTGGGCAATGGACAGAATAGCCAGGTAAAGCTGAGTCACTCCTTGTATTGCATAAATTATTGTTTCACAACACAGGACACTGAGTGTCACTGCGCTCTCTGTGTTGATGTTGGATCACAACTGGCTTACCGATCCCATATTGACGTTGCTGTGTTCCTCCAATGTCTCAGTCTGAACTACTGCCAGATTGGTGAATCGGGTGGCCAATTCCTCGGCATGGCTATCGTATCAACAAGTGAGTAACTGAAATATGCAGTAACTAGATTCATCATGTTGCTGTCCACACTATCACAATAGTATGGACTATGTTCTTCAAATTTAGCATAACTGTTGAGATTAAATGTGACCCAGTATAAGAAAATAGGGCTTATGTGTATATACGTACATACATTTCAAAATTAAACGACTGTTTGTTTTCACCATTTATGCAGCTTTTGATAATCTCATGCAGTTTACAGAGTAAAGTTGTGTATATACCAACCCCAATTTTCTCATGCCGGGTCACATATATAGGAAGAAATGTTTATATTGTTTTGAGGGACTACAGTAAACATAGTGAGGGACTTTTATTTTATTTAGAGACATGTCATTGAATGGCAATGCATTGCGCTATGAGGGGGTGGTGGATTTGATGTCACCGCTGCTCCACCTGTGTGAGGCCGCAGAGCCCATCCCACCACTAGCAAAGATCTTTCTGCAGGACAACAGCATTGACTCCAAGGGTCGTGGAGGCACTTTTGCTCCAGTAATCTGCATGAGAACCTTCAGAAGGTGAAGATACCATAAAGCAAACAATGTGTATGAATTATTAAAGTATTTAGAGTTCTATCGTAGCAAGGTTGTTATAACTGTGTGCTTCATTTATTAGACTGATCACAAGTGATCCTCATATTGAGGAGATTGACTTTGAGCACAACTACATTGGTGATGCCGCCGGGAGAGAAATACTACATGCAATGCAGCAGAGAAGAGACGGTAATACTGACTGTGTAATTTACTGTGACATGCAAACCTTTGACTCTGGTAAAAATTCATATAGCTATTAGGAATTTACCATCCAAAGATCATGTCCCACATTTAGTAAAATTTTGACGAATACTTTTTTCCAGAAATTGACAGGTAAAAACTGACAAATGTAACATTTTAATGAACAATGTTATAATTAAGGGAACCCTTTATTTGATAAGTACAATTTGTCAAAATTTTATACCACCAGTATATATAATAGTTATACGCATACACCAAGGAGTCTACGGAATTTATAAACCCGAAGGCCCGAGGCTGTAGCGCACGAGCGCAGCGAGGGCGCTACTAAGGGCCTGAGGGTTTATAAATTTCGTAGACTCCTTGGTGTATGCGTATAACTGTTTTAGACTCTATTTAATAAAAACATTCTTACTCAATGTACCTTTGCTTCCTTTGTCGACACGGCGATACTAGCCTTGAAAAGACGCTGAATTTCAAACGCCATAGCAACTACTTAAGCGCCTGCGCGTATTCCCAGTTAACGAGTTTACCTTTTCACCTCGTTCTTCTATGCAAGTTATGGCCGTGGCGAAGCGATATTGTTAGTGAATGTGACAAATTATTGAAGCACACCATGTAATCTGTTGAAAAATAAGGTAATATTGTATTTCTCATATTTATGTTTCTTTGTGCCCGAGAGCGAGGGACATAAGTAGCGCGGGCAGGGATATATGAGATTTATATCCCTGCCCGCGTGTGCCAAATAGAGTCTAAATATATACAAGTAGTACTTAAAACACTCTAATAAAACACACACTTGTACTTGTCACAAGTGTACCATAAGTCTGTAAACCATTTACATTACACTGTAACTGAATTTGTATTTGATTATTGTATTCCAGTTGGGTATCCTTCCATACGGATGACAGTCACTCACAGAATGAACCCAGACACCTTTGCAGCTATCCTTGACCTGAGCACCTCTTATGGTAAAAAAGCAAAAAAGAAGAAGGTACGTATTGATCATAATCATTTATGTGAAATCATCACTTCTTTATAGGGAAAGAAGTAGGAATACACGTGATGAAAATTATAATACAACATAGACTTTTTAAGCGTTACAAAATGCAATACATAGTATTGTAGCTATAGCTATATAGCTAGTTAACTGATATATACCTAGACTGTAAGTCAAGGATTTAAATCTCATAGTATCTATCTATCTATCTATATATATATATAAAAGCGAAAAACCACATCCGGTCGAATTTTGCCACGCCTCGATCTCGAAGGTCTCTGCGTCTGTGGACATGAAATTTGCGCCAATCGATTGTGTAGTAGGCCAGCATGAACAAGTTTGTCTTCAAATGTTCGTAAACTTCATTTCGTTTTCTGCCCTACACCACCTACTCACGTGTACAGCATAGCCATTTCCTGCTCACGTGTACAGCATGTGCCTTTTCCGATAAGCTCTGGTGTCGTCTCAGTCCAATCCTCGGTCGATGTCGCTACACCTAGGTGGCCAGCCAAAGCTACGGTATGTGTGTGTAATCGTTAGCATTCTTTACAGATACGTATCTGTGTCGTCTCCTCGGTCGCTGTGGTTTACCTCAGGCTAGCCGGGTGCCGGTGGCCGGTGGCCAGCCAACCTACGGCGTGTATAGCCCAATAATCGGTAAGCTGCACTGCCAATCATTTGCATTCTTTTCCTTTCCGAGCCAGTGAATTTAGCTCCGTCAGTGTGCCTAAGCTAACGCGTTATGCTGAAAGCCCACAGGGCTACGGCACGTCTGGAGACCGACAAAAGTTGCTTGAACATCAACAGAAGCAAGATACATAGTGTAATAATCGTGAGGTAAAACACTTTGATACCTGTTTAGCCAGCATATAATATTATGATGGTGGTTGTTTATTGCGGCATTGTAGGATATCACAGTTTTGGCATTCACCACATTCCTCATCTTCATTAGGTGTTATATGCTGTCCTAGGGCTGCAGTGATTGTGCTGGAATAAATGTTAGCATAATGCAAGAGATCGTTACATGATGCTGGTATTTTGCAAGTAGAAACTGGGTTAGTAAACTTCATTTCGTTTTCTGCTCTACACCACTTACTCACGTGTGTAGCATAGCCATTTCCTGCTCACGTATACAGTATGCGCCTTTTCCGACAAGCTCTGTGTTGTCTCAGTCTGATCCTCCGTCGCTGTGCCTACACCTAGGTGGCCAGCCAAAGCTACGGTGTGTATGTGTGTACAGCCCAATAATTGGTAAGCTGCACTGCCAATCATCAGCATTCTTTACCGCCTTTCCGAGTGAATTTAGCTCCATTGTGGCTAAGCTAACACCACGGCGTTATTCTTCTGTTCAGAAAGACGGCAGAGCTAGAGCACGTCTGGAGACCGACAAAAGTTGCTTGAACATCAACAGAAGCAAGATAGTGAGTGTAATGCACCTATCAATGTAATGCCCCCCCCCCCTCGGGATTATATGGGGCTAAGTGGGGATTTGACATACCCTGATAGTGGGGCAAACTGAGTGTGTCAAATCCCCCAGTTGTAACACGGGATTGACATGGCTACATATTTTAAAAGCTTTGTCTATCTATGCCTTTATCAAATGCCCCATAGTGGGGCAATAGTTTTGTGTCAATGCCCTCAGTAAAGCCCCACTTAGACCGGAGGGGAGGGGGTAGTGGGGCAATATTTATATTGATAGGTGCATAATAACCGTGAGGTAAAACACTTCGATATACCTGAAATCATCACCGAAGCACTTCCAAAATTTATAGGCTGGGTCTGTATTGGGGTGGTAGCTACAAGTTTGTCCATGCAACATTATAGCAGCTAAATAATGTAAATGTGATTGCAATACACATGTTGATGGTGATTGTTTACAGTGTGAACACAGCATAAAGCTGAGGAATGTGGTGAATGCCACAAGTGTGGCGAGTGCTATATATGATGGTATCGAATGAAATTTATAGGTATCTGGCACCCATCCCTAACAGAACCAATGTTATAAATATGCATGTAAAGGCGATTGCAGTAGACATGTTTAGCCAGCATATCTGATGGTGGTTGTTTATGGTGTGGACACATGCAGGGCAGAGGTGGATAATTGCGCTCAAAATTCTTTGCATTATATTCATAGAATGTTTGACTGTTCTTTGTGTAGTGTCTTGGTGTTGCACAGATGCACCAATTATGACTCCAAATATCCTTTGAAATACTAAAATATTGAAATACGTGATACTTAGAAAATTGAGCTAAAAACTAAGAAATCAAGCAGAATTAAACCTTTAACAGGCAGATTATGAAGAAGGTACCTATACAATAGGGTAACAACAATGGTGCTGAGCTGGACTGCTTTCAAGCCTTCCTTCCGTTTATATCTACTGCGATGCATATGTATTATACTAAATATGTTTCAAATATGTATTTAATAATTGGTGTCAAGACAACATTGTTCTTGGTGTGACATGACCAAAAACCCAGTTTCTACTTGCAAAATACCAGCATAAAGCATTGTGCTAAAAATTATTCACGCATGCACAATCACTGCAGCCCTAGCTGGGACACAGCATAACAGCTAATGAAGATGAGGAATGTGGTAAATGCCAAAAGTGTGGTCTCCTGTAGTGCATGCAGAGAAAAATACTTTAAACTAATTAAATTGTTTACACACCTCGCCATCAAAACAAGGGATGGAGATTAAATTTTTATGAAATAGTTGCCAAAATAGCTGAGAAAGCATCAGGTCCCCACTTGAAGTGACCACACTGAGTATGAAAAGCAGGCCATTTTGTTTGCAACATAGCAGGAACATTATTCAGTCAGTTAGCTATACCCTCATCTGAGTAATAAGCTCAGCATATACAAGCATTATACAACCGTGTAGTGGGAATTTATTGGGAGAATAATTTTTTGCGAATCAAATAATCATTTGCTCTCAGAAGAAATATTTGCGCATTTTGAATACCACACCAAGGTTATACGTATGAAAAATGTAAAAATGTGTGCTAAATCTTTAAGTTTTGCTAATGCATCCCATTTCGCAAAAAAAGCCTTGTGGTAAATTCTCACTACAGTATTCAGACAAGTAACATGATTCGGTAAAGGCTGAAATGGCATATGCATGATATCTTTATTACAAGTGTTTGTGCATGTGTATGTGGGTATACTATAACATATATGGCCAAACTGTATGTATATATAGATAATGGTATTTCACAATATGCCAATAATACTACATCTAGCTCTGTGTACGCTGGTAAAGAATATAATCTATCTATTTGACTATACTGATTATAGTTACACACATGCATAGCTATAGCTACAAACATCACTGTAATGATGATGATGAGTGTTCACCCTTCCATGCATCTATATTATATAGCTATGGTGTTTGTACATATGACATGCAGTATATGACATCACTCTATACCTGAACACCACTAACATAATTTTACAGTAGCGTATATTGTTTGCTGTTACATCTAGCTACTTACTAATGTTGGAGAATTTGTTATTATCAGAATTGCCAGGATGTTATTAAACCAAATGAATTTTGGCTTAGCTATATACTGGTAACTTGACCCAGCTCAGTGCCGACCATAGTATATAGTTAATGCCGGCATTCACCAACTGAAATTGCATCATAGAATCATATAACTAGCTTCTATATTTCAAGTAGCTATATACCTGCCCAACGGGCGGGTACATTTGCTAGTATTATATAAAACTGTACAACACATGTATGTACAGATATATGTAAGAGTATAATGAAATTAATTATGAAAATATTATGTATACATATGTAAAACTTTAGTGTTAAATGTTGTTACTGCCAAAAGTCTGATATTAGACACATGTAGCTATGGTGTAGGGATGGTGTAAATTTAGTATTTAAGCGTAATTTCCTACAGTGTAAATAAAAAGCTATACTTATAACAAACCTTGTATGTCCACACAAAAGTTCATAAGGCTATGCAGCTACAGGTAACATAGTAACATGAAGTCTTGATCCAAATATACAGTGGTTGTCATCATCAACTTCAGGATATTTATAATTATAGATAAGACAGCATCCCTTATTAGATGAGATCAACTCTGTGGCACTGACAGAATGTTCTTGTAAGAAATCTTCAAACAAGTGCTTTTTGAGGCCAAATCGGGGTAGCATTACAATAGTTGCACTTTCTTGCTTTGCACACACTACTAAATCGGTGATGATTTCTTTGGCAAAGGGGCTAGTAATTACCATTGCAATGACTTCTGTAATTTTTTCCCTTTCAAAATATGGCCTTGGCCCACTTCTAAGGCTAAACATATTGGTTATTTTGCCACTGTTAGGTTCTTCAACAACATAGGTAGTTATATTGTCTACTAGTGGGCTTAAGAACCAGTGTGAGAACTCTTCTTCACTTTGGAAGAATTGTCCAATTTCAAACTGTGAAGTGTACTGGTTGGTAAGAGCAAGTGCTTTAGGAACATCACTTGGTGTCATCCTCCTCAGCCCAACTGTTCTAGGAGTTGTATAAGGAAGTGACTGTAAGTGTACATGTGAATCCCAAAAATAGACATCATAAGTAATGACAGGTTTGGGAATAATACTACGATTATGAAATATCGTCGCTTGGAAAATTCCTTCAGATCCCAGTATTCTCATTATTTCTTTAATACTAGCATTACTCAGTTGATGTAGCTGTTCCTCAGTATCTGGACAAAGTCATACTGTATGCTGCAGGTTAACCACAGACAACAACTTTCCTCCAATTCTAATATTACATGGAATACAAGTTAATAAAAATGCTAGCTTGTTAGTAGAAGACGATCTAATTCCCAATAAATATTTCATCTTGTGTTGTGAAAATGACGTGAACCACTTAAGCAAATTCCTTGACATGAAAATCTCATCAACATTCCTTGAGTTTATATTATACCATTCAAATCCTTGTGGTAAGGGATGTGGTTCATCCCTTACATCAATTGATGATTTTATTGGACCAACCTCGCCCATATCTTGTCCAGGAAATAGTAATGGCAGCCCCTCCCACGATTTCATTTCAGGAACTGACATACAACGGATTGCCTGTAATGAAAGCTGAGAATGTAACATCTTTAACCTGGAGTACACTTGATAGGCATGGTCGACATGAATCTGCCATATAATCATCACTGAACCTATCATGATTTTACGGATTTTACATGTGCCTGGACCTTCTTGAATAACTTCAGTTTCTAAGTAGAAGCGATGTTTTTGTAATTCACCAATAGTCATTTCACTGGGATCCCTGTCAATATCTTCGTCCATTGCAGTATAACCTGATTTAGCTGGCCTGACTGGAAAATAAGGAGCTACTTCTTTTAGAGTCATATTATAAAATGTTTTCTTGAAATTTTCAATTGTCTCTTGAGCAGCAGGTATCATAGAAGCAGTTGCCATGGCTTCCATCATTCTGATGTCCAAAAAGTTCCAGTAAGTTGTATCAGCTAACATGGAACACAATCTTTCAAATGAGTCAGTTCTTTGAATATATGGAATGATCTCATCAGACTTATGAAGCATTTTAGGAGACCTTGCCTTTTCTATGCATGCTCTTTGCAAACGACTGAAGTTAGTGTATTGAATTATATCAGTTACTGCTGCAGAAAGTTTAATAAAGGCATAGTCAATATCCTCATCCTGAGAGAACTTTATGGCAACTGGCATTGGTATTGATGGTATTGATTGTGGTTTAGCTGTTTTTGGTGATAATCCTGTATAACAGATGGCAGTGTACGTATACTAACATTATGCATGCATCATGTAAACCTCAGAAGCTACATATATGTAGTGCTGGTATATACCGCCAGTATACTGTAGTTTGGTTTGGAGAAGCTTGGCGAATTTACTATTATGAATGTTTAAACAAAAGTTAGCTATAACAATTAATGAATTATGGATTATTTGCAAATTTTTCCTCCACCAAACTTCCCCCTATACGGTAGTAACTAACTTTCATCATAAAAAGCATCAATGGTGATAAAAGGTATATAAAAATACAATACTATCTACGTATATAGTTGAAAAGCTAGCTATATAGCTACCACATAGCTATCCTCTGCACAGGTCTTTTCTATAGAGTTTTGGTGGATTTGATACCATTGGCTATATAGTAACACATTGGATTTGACCTCAGATTCCATTACACATGCAACATACACGATGTTGTACACGATTTTATACACGACTAAGTGATGCAACAAATGCCAGGGTTCGCAAATTATATGATAACAAATATTACTGCTGGATGATAAATTTGATAGTTTGCAAAAGTGCACCACGCAAACTATACCTGCAGTACAGTAGCTTTATTGTGTTTTACATGGGAGGATCCAAAGACAAAATTAGTATTTACCATGAAATGTCAGTGTGCTGTATAAGATATCATGTGTTCTGTAGCTATATGAAATAGCTACAGTAACATGGTTAATAAATACATGCAGTACAGTTATTTCAATCATCGTCTGCAACAGCAGCTGTAACTGAACAACCCCCTGATAATTACTGCCTACCTACATTGGATTCTTACCACTCTGTGAGACTACAGTAAGCCTTATACGATAAGCTGAAAAGCATCACATCCAGCACGTTGAACAACATAGCTAACAATAAAACTTGCGCTCTGACATCGCTTTGAATGGCAGATTATCACAAAGCATCATAAGTTAGATATTTAAAAAGCATTGTGGCTTGTTGTCGGCTTGTTGACCAATAATACTAACTTGCCTAAAAGCATTGCACTGGCGGAGAGCCCACCATGCACTACGAAATAACAGTGAAAATACTCCCACACAAAACAATACATCAGTTAAAGCACTGTCTACTCGTGATGTATAGCACTTGGGGTGGGGTCTCATGGCAAATACAGCACTCGGATGTATTTACTACTCAACCCTACCCCTCATGCTGTATTTTTTCTGTAATCGCTTGCGGTGGTGCTTTAACATACACACATCACCTTCTGTTTTCATTGTGATATCATTGGTTGGTGAAAGGTCAGGTGAAGTGGACACTGTACTTGTAGGAAAGTGTTTCAGCTTGTTATCAAGATTACTCAAGGATTTTTCCAGGGGGCACTTTGCCCCCTGGAAATTATTTTGCCCCCTGAGCTAGGTCTCAATGATAAACTTTCACTTAGTCAGCAGCTGCACCCGACAATCACTTCAGTGAAGTCTTGTTCCCTCTATATTTTAAAATCTCCATTTGCCTCCCTGAATTTACTTTCTAAAAATCTTTATTACCTCTTATTGTTTGTTGCATTCATTGAAGCTGAAGCATGTTTTACCATACCAACTCTTCAAATAGGGGAAACACATTTACATAGGTTTGGTCTGTTTTGTAGTTGAAAATACGTGCTGAATACGTATCCGGTGGTGAGGTCACACAAATTGGTTAAACCATCATATAGATATATATATTGTGTGTGGTTGTATAGGTGCAGTCTGCCGCATGCAGCTGGACCCCATGTGCCGGGCCTCCATATCTAGCCGACACAATAACAAATATTGTACCTTTATTAACTAATGACAACTCTTGTAGCCAGCTCATTCATTTCAATCTCCTGTAGTGCTTGTATTAATTGCTCCCAAGTTGCATCAGGCTGTCTCTCCAACCATAACTGTAACATCTTTGTACAACACATCCCCCACATCTCTCGGATAGTTTATTTGAATTTCATCTAGTGCGTGTAAATCTTTAAGTTCTAATAATTCTATTCCCAAATCATACCACTTGTATGTGGCAGCAGATTTTTTAACCAATTTGTTGAGATCCTTGAGTGTGGGCTTGTTTCCTGTAATTTAATAAACAAGTCTCAAATACAAGCGTAAATCAACGTTGCTTACCAAACCTATCCATGAAGAAAAGAATTGCCACGCCTCGAGCCACGCCTTGATGAAGTATTAATAAATCACGTGCAATGACGTCGACATACTCTAATAGAACGTTTATATTATATTGTGCGTTATTTAAAACACTATACATTGTCAACTGTATTTTTCGGATTGTAGTCTAGTCAATTGATGTCGTAAACGATGTACAAGCCTTCGATGATTGGCCCGTCACTTCCGCCACACCTCAGTGCCACAAAATCAGACGATAAACCTCAGGCCGAGTTTTAGGCTGTTATTGAACCACAGATACCATCAACAGACGAAGAGCTAAATAAAGCGACCTTCTCTACCCCCTGGAATGACTTACGGTCCGTACATTCAAGATGACAGTAAGGATATTTCCGTATATTTTATTTGGATAACTAAATTTAAACACTGACATTTTGCCAAGATACGTAGGTTTTGCTGAATTTGCAACTGTAGTGTAGGCATAGCTACGTATGTTGAGGATACGTAATCACACCTCTTTCAAAACTTCTGTGAACATCGTTTAGCAATATTGCATACATTTAATTTAATGTACGAATCTATGGTTACAAAAGTAATGAATAATATTGTTCACACATTCACACAGATACAGAGTGATGATGATGATGATGATGATGATATTATTGGACCCCTTCCTCCTACAGCTGATGTATGTTGAGCACTCAGTATGTATACTCCAGTGTAAAACCGAGGGGTCCGCAACAAGGAAAAATCTCCTAGAAGATTTGAAAATATTTAATTCAATAGAAATTTCATGATATTTTTAAGGAAGATTTCAAAAATAATAAAGTGAACCCCTCTTAATTAATGTTAATTCCGCAATGGTGTCTGTCTTAGAGGGTATGCAATAAAAATCTGATGATTTTTGGGTGTCCAGATATTACTGTTCCTTAAGATTTTAAGAATGATTTATCAATGTCCTACGAAATTTCAAGCTTATGCAGATAAAGCAGTTGTGCAAGTAAATTATACATCACATATCATAGGCGGCGCAAGTAGGCCAGCCGCCCCCTAAATTTAGGAAAATTTTACAATAGAAATCACTTGACTTTAGCCCCTCCCCCAACTTTCAGTCGCTTCCTACATAATTATTATGATATTGTAATATTATGAAGTCTTGATGGTATTATATGCACATGTACAGATATAATAATGATTTATTGTATACAGACATCATGTGACTCACTGAGTACAATGAAGAGAGAGAGATAGAAGTTAGAGCACATGCCATGAAGAATAAGCTGACCAAGGTGTGAGTGAAGCACTAGTGACATCAAACACTATTGACAAGGTTTTTAAAGTGATAAAGTAGATGTAAAATTTTTATAGTACTGTTTCATTCATTAACGTAAAAGCCAACCTACCTACGTATATAGCTACTTATGATAATGACATATCTATTCATCAAACTTTCCCACCGTAAATCTGTGATGCTAAACTTTCCGGTATTCTTCGTCAATGAACACATTGTAGTACCAAATTTGTAGCTAACTCTTCATCACTCCTCCTGTTATTTTAGTCAGACGAGGATACACAACCTCAGAGAGAATCATGGATGACTGAATTACCATCTGGGGAAATGAAAATTGGTATGGACATCTATGTATGTAGCTTTATAGCTTATGTACGTACGTATTGGGACTGGACTGTCTGTATATCCACATTGCATTATTTTGTACCACTGCCTACCCAGTGTAGGGTTCTGCCCAGGAATTACTAAGTATAGTGGCGGCCTAACTTAACATAGACTGCATGTACTGTATTGATAGACTGTTAACATACACTGTACCGAGAGTATATTTTTATAAGAATTGCACTGGTCGAAATAGTCAGTTTTGAAAAGTGCTGATCACTTTATACCACTGCTGACCAAGTGTGGGCAGAGTCTTGCCAGTCTTCATGCTGTAGAATCAAAAATTTAGCATAACCAGTGTAAAACAATATACGTACTGTATAGTACTGGGAAACTATTGAACGGCAATGAATTGCAGATCTTATCCTTACCTCCAAATTTTATTATAGCAAATGAACCATTAAACAGTAGGGGATGAGCGATAACAAAAATTCCATGTCACAATAAATTATATCATGAGAGTAATTATCGCGAAATCAATATTATCACGATATCATTTTAGCTAACAGTACAGTATAAGAAGCAGTAAAATTGTGAACATAGGATGAAATGTTTTACTGGTGTTATGAAATTTATATGTTTTTGAGCAATAAATCTCACAATAATCATGGTATTGACAATAAATATCGTGCTGCCGATATTACAATACTGAAAATTTCTCTTTGATATCAATTATTGTGACACTTTAATATCACGATATACGATAATATCGTAATATTTCCCAACTCTATTAAACAGATATAGTCTAAAAGATCCCGAAAACATAGCATAAATATTTAATGGGGGAAAAGTTCACACGCACACGCGCGCGCACACACACACACACACACACACACACGGTCAGTTCACACACACACGATCAGTTCACACTGCAGTCTATTCCGAGCTGTCCCGCGCTATACCCGGGTTAGGTGAGTAGTGTGAATGGGGTGTTACACTTCAAGTGCAGGTCTAGCAACACCAAAATCAATATAAACACTTCCTTTGATGTTTAACATTGTGTATTTCTATGTAATCAGCTGCTTTGGCCATTCACTGTGTAGTAATAGGGAGCCCAACAAACTGATAGAATAATTTAAAAGTGATTACGTAAGGATTGTTCTCCACTACAAAAAGTAAGGAAACAAGGAGCAAGATTTTTTGTTTTTACAATTAATGCCGAAAGCATTATGGGCTACCATTATTCACAAGCTAAAACATTTGTTCACTGGCTGTAGCTAGCTATAAACACATGTACAATTGTAGCAATAAAGATAAGATAGTATGTCCATTCTGTTGCTGAGTGAGCAGTTGTATGTTGTTCCTTATAGTTCATAGTGGAGGGGTCCTACAAATTTAGTGGTGTTGATGAAACTGTAAGGGTGGAACCGGTCCCTCCAGCAGATGATATTGATCCTGGAGTATTGCTCAAGCCGGTACTGAAAGCTTTGGACGAGGTGCAGTACCCTGGGCTGGTTCAACTTCATGTGTGGCACTTCCCACTGAAAGAAAATATAGATGCCAGTGCAGAATCACTGGTGAGAGCCCCACCTACCCATGGTATGCACATGTGTAGTGACTATATGTATATTCAATACATCATGGCATGCAGATACAGTACATAGATATGTATATTAGCTCAGTATGTAGTATAATTTATGCACAAGTGTTAATGCTAAAGACGCATCACTAAATTTGCTCTTCTATGATTCACTCTTAGCTCTCACCTATGCAATAAAAGTCACCTAAATTAACACTCTTTTCAGGCAATGTAACTCTTAGGAAAAATGCAAAACTGTTTTTTTATTATATAGGAAGAAACTTTTACATCGTGTCTTGTTTTGAGAGGCTACAGTAAACATAGTGAGGGACTTTTATATTTTATTTAGAGACGCGTCATTGAATGGCAATGTATTGGGCTGTGCGGAGGTGATGGATTTGATGTCACCGCTGCTCCACCTGTGTGAGGCCGCAGAGCCCATCCCACCACTAGCAAAGATCTTTCTGTAAGACAACAGCATTGACTCCAAGGGTCATGGAGGCACTTTTGCTCCAGTAATCTGCATGAGAACCTTCAGAAGGTGAAGATAGCATAAAGCATAAAGCAAACAATTGTGTATGAATTATTAGAGTATTTAGAGTTCTATCGTAGCAAGGTTGTCGTGTTTCATTTATTAGACTGATAACAAGTAATCCTCATATTGAGGAGATTGACTTTGAGCACAACTACACCGGTGATGCCGCCGGGAGAGAAATACTACATGCAATGCAGCAGAGAAGAGATGGTAATACTGATAAACACTGTTTTATAATATACTGTGTCATGCAAACCTTTGACTCTGGTAGAAATTCATATAGCTATTAGTATCCACCTATGAATTTACCATAATTTCCCATCCAAAGATCATGTGCCACATTTAGTAAACTTTTGATGAATTACTAAATAGACAGGTAAAAACTGACAAATGTAATTGTTGTTTTAACAATGTTAAGGGAACCCTTTTATTTGATAAGTAAAATTTAACCACCAGAAATTACACTGTAAGTAGTACTTAAAACACTCTAATAAAACACACACTTGTACTTGTCACAAGTGTACCATAAGTCTGTAAACCATTTACGTTACACTGTAACTGAATTTGTATTTGACTATTGTATTCCAGTTGGGTATCCTTCCATACGGATGACAGTCACTCACAGAATGAACCCAGACACCTTTGCAGCTACCCTTGACCTGAGCACCTCTTATAGCAAAAAAGCAAAAAAGAAAAAGAAGAAGGTACGTATTGATCATGATCATTTATGTGAAATCATCACTTCTTTATAGAGAAAGAAGTAGGAATACACGTGATGAAAATTTTAGACTTTTTAAGTGTTACAAAATGCAATACATGGTATTGTAGCTATATAGCTAGTTAGCTGATATATATTCTATTTTCCTAGACTGTAAGTCAAGGATTTAAATCTCATATAAACTCTACAACACATGTACATGTATGTACAGAAATTGATATGTAAGAGTATAATAAATTATGAAATATTAGCTATATATTAACTTCCTACAGTGTAAATAAAATTGGTATACTTCTAGCAAACCTTGTAGCTATGTCCACACAGAAGTTCATATGGCTATGTAGCTAGCTATTGTACTCTTGATCCAGATAAACAGTGATTGTCATCATCAGCGTCAGAGACAGCTTCCCTTATAAGGTCAGTAAGGACAACTCTGTGGCAGAACGTTCATGTTCTTGTAAAAAGTCTTGCTTTTTGAGGCCGAATATTACAGTGCTGTGTACACACCTACTAAACTATAGTGATGATTCTTTAGCAGAGGAGCCACAGCAATAATTTTTTCACTCTCCAGTTTTAAATTAAAGCTAAACATATTATGTAGTTAATTTATATTGCCACTGTTAGGTACTTCAACAACAACTACTAAGCACTGTTATTTCATCATGTATACTAGTGGATTCTAGAGTTTGATTTTTACTTGTGCTTATGTTGTCAGTTGTTTACCCAGACACCTTTGCTGCTGTATATCCTTAATTGATCTCAGTGAGCATGCACTTCTTAATTTATGGCAAAAAAGCAACGTAGAAAAGGTGTTATCATATATATAAGTGTGAAAAAATGAAAAAATGCATGTCACTTTTAGCTAATTTAATAGCCCTTCTTTTGTAGGGAAAGAAGTACATAACGTAAATAGAATACATGTGATAAAAATTTTAATAATAATTATAGCTAGCTATATGTACTACATGTATAGCTGTAGTTACTTGATAGCTCACATGGGGTTTAAAGGCCACACGTAGCTACATGAACACACTTAACAGTTTCCATGCATTTATTGTATTGCAAAAGTTGCATGATGGTCAGAATATGATGCAACATTGTTAAGGCACTAGCTTATAATTATGTTAGCAACATCATCTGCCAAATGTATTGTCAATCTTAATAATAACTATACCACTACCCTATTAGGATGTATCAATATTTCTTAATTATGAGCACATTGTGGAGGGGTCTGTCACTATCTGAAACTGATTATCTTGCATTGTAGCTATGCCCTTGCCTGAAATCATGACTTACAATTCAGTATTTTCCATGCATAGCGGACACAGTATTATTTCTAGAAATTTACAGCTACCTTTAAAAAATGCAAGCTCATAACTGGTCAGCAAATCCCAGATTTTAAGCAATTTCAAACCACTGAAATCAGATTTGAAATCAAGAAATCAGTGCAATTTACAGTTAATTTGAAATCTCGTAGTATTGTAGTGCACAAAGATACATATCGCTATAGTTGGGGCGAGCCTTAGCGAGCCCCACCATATGGGATCAACAGTGAAATCTGTCTTCTTGCTTGCTTGATACGTCAAAATCCCTTTATATGGCTGAAAGCCGTTTAAGTGCAAACCAACATTACATCAAACATTACAAGCATTACATAAAACACGTGGAGTGCTAACCATAGCACGCGAACCATTAAATGCTAACCATAGGCGTGCATGTATATACCATTCAAGTGCTAACCATAATTTATTAACCACAATGCGTGAATACAACTTTCCAATCAAAGCCTATAGTAAGCAATGGTAAAGCTGATCATTTGATGTTAGGATTGCATATAGCACTGAATGGCTAGATAGATACATTGAAGTATAGTATCAGCTGCCTCGCCGCCCTATAGCCAGCTACATAATTTTCTACAATATAAAAGATAGATGACTATTAGATGTTGTTTATATAAAAGATATAAGATCTTCCTTAAAAGCCACAGGGCCTCACTACGTATTATTTACTTTTCTTTATAATAACTGATACCATCCATGACTTGCTTATTATGCATGCTTGTGATACCTTTTGCAATCAATTGATATTATTACATATGTTATTTCAATCCGCTGTAATTACTTTACTTTACTTTACTGTAATTAATATCCGGCTAGTTTTCATGAAATACGTACCGGTACAAATTTTTAAGACCATCATGTAGATAGCTACACTGAGACTGAACTGCATGTACATGTTTTATTCCCTGTGCTATAATTAATACAATGTCAAATTGCATGTGAAGTCATCAGTGGTAGCTACGTAAGTGTATACATGCATCTATCAAAGCACCAGGCTCGCCCCTCAATGCTGTGCATTTCCCCTAGTGTTATGAAAATCTATACAACTATGGGAACCTAGATTGTTTATAAAAATCATTGTAGCTAGCTGTATGAGTTGTATCTAGTTAATATGTCCAAATATACAGTGATTATCATCATCAACCTCAGGATATTTGTAATTATAGAAAAGGCAGTGTCCTTGACCAATAATCTTAGATGGCTTAGAAAAATCTGCAAATAATTCCTCTTTGAGGCCGAATTGAGGAAGTGTCACCAGGGTGGCATTTTGTTGTTTCGTACATAGTATTAAATCGGTTATGAGTTGTTTGGCATTGGATTTAGTGATGACTAGTGCAATAACACTTGCAACTTTACGTTTAAAGGCTGGTAGTAAAGCAACCCCAGCAATCACACCAGTTCTAAAGCTAAACATATCGGTAATACTGCCACTATTAGGTTCTTCAACAACATAGGTTGCTATGTCATCCTGCAGTGGACTTAGAAACCAGTGTGAGAACTCTCCTTCACTTTGGAACACTTGTCCAATTTCAAACTGTGAAGTGTACTGGTTGGTAAGAGCAAGTGCTTTATGAATGTCACTTGGTTTCATCCTCCTCAACCCAACCGTTCTAGGAGTTGTATAAGGATGAGGATGTAAATGTAAATCCCAAACATAGACATCGTAAGTAATAACAGACTTAGGAATAACACGCTGTTTAGTAAATATTGCTGCTTGAAAAATTCCTTCAACTCCTAGCATTCTCATTGTTTCTTTAATACTAGCATTATACAATTGGTTATGTTGCTTCCTAGCATCTGGACCAATCGTTTGCTGCAAGTTTACCAATGATAACACTTTTCTTCCAACTCTGATGTTATATGGCATAGAAATCGTTAACCATACCAACTTTTTATTTGAAGACAATCTAATTCCCAATAAACACCCTTTCTTATATTGTGGAGATGAAGTAAACCATTTAAGAAAGTTTTGTGGTAAGGGAATTGAAGGATCATTATCTATATATAGTTGAAAAACATCATTAAAGTTTCTGGAGTCTAGGATACTCCATTCAAATCCTTGTGGTAAAGGATATGGTTCATGCCTGACACAAGTTGATGATTCAATAGGACCGATCTCACCCATATTTTGCCCATGCCATAAGAATGGTAGTCCTTCCCACTTCTCCATTTCAGGAATTGACATGAAATGGATTGCCTGTAATGAAGATTGAGAATGAAACCTCTTCAACCTGGAGTAAGCTTGATAGACATGGTCAACATGAATCTGCCATATAATTGCCACTGATCCTATCATGATTTTACAGATTGTACAAGTATCTGGACCAGTTTTAAGAATTTCAGTCTCTAAGTAGAAACGATGTTTATGTAATTCACCAATAGTCATTTCACTGGGATCCCTGTCAAGATCTTCATACAATTCAGTATGGTTTGGTTTAACTTCGATGACTGGAAAGTAAGGAGCTGCTTCTTTCAAAGTCATACTGAAAAATGACTTTTTGAAGTTTTCAATTGCCTCTTGAGCAGCAGGTATCCTGGAAGCAGTTGCCATGGCTTCCATCATTCTGATGTCTAAAAAATTCCAGTAAGTTGTATCAGCTAACATGGAACATAATCCTTCAAAAGAGTCAGCTTTTTTGATAACTGAGAGGATTTCATTGGACTTGTGAAGCATTTTAGGAGACCTTGCCTTTTCTATACATGCTCTTTGCAGGCGACTAAAGTTAGTGCATTGAATTATATCAGTTACTGCTGCAGAAAGCTTAATAAAGGCATAGTCAATATCCTCATTCTTGGAGAAGGCAACTGGAGGTGGCATTAGCTGAAGCGTAGATTGTGAATGTGTTGACTCTGGTTTAACTGCTTGTGCTAATAGCCCTACATAAATAAATTACAGTAACAACAAAGTATAGCTGTATAGGTACATTAGCTATATACACCTATAGCTATCTGTATCAGTAGTGTATTGAATTCGTATATCAGTCCTATATTCAAGCAGACCTGGTGCACAGCCAAGAATGTGCACTTAAAATTGGTAGCTGCACAAGATTATTATACATGTGCCTTACAACTTCATTAAAAATAGGTAATTTTAGTAGGGCTAAAACGAATATACCGAATATTCGAATTCTAATTCGATTCGGAATTCGTTCGTAAATAAATCGAAATTCGAAATATCGAAATCCTAGGGTTGAAAAGTAAAGTTGCATTTTTGCAGAAAGCAAGTAATGGGTGGATTGCTTTTGTGGTTTTTAGACCTGTTAGGCTTATTATATCATACTGCAGTGGATAGAAAAGGCATATTAGCAGGTGCAATATTATCGGCCGCCCACGCACTTGATTAAATGTTATGCTCAAAAAAAGGTTTTTGATGTTTCTTTTAAGATTTATCTGACCAATTATGAAGACTTTCCTATACCCTTGTGATTACAAGAGTTATTAAGCTAATTGAAATTGTCTATAGAATATTCGAATATTCGTTCCTTTAAAAAATTATTTGTTCGTTTACATTTAGAATATTCGTTTTAGCCCTAAATTTTAGTGTGTGCTGGTATTTAGTTGGAGCTTACAAGTGTCCCAAGCAGTTTTTATCACTACATGGCATGTAACAGAGCAGCATCCCTACAGAGATACCATATAAAGATAAATACTGTGTTGTTCTACTCCATTTGCTACGTATTGGAACCAATTTTTCAGCAATATTTATGTTTTACAAAGACAGTAGCTATAACTCTACATGGGAAAATCAAGCTTACATGAAATCAAACAGTTTTAATGTTACAGACCACACATGCATGATATAGAGAGTTTTCATCGCATGAGCAAAATTACGTAATTTACAGGAAGTCGCCATATTGGTGCACAGGTTGTATTGAGAGGCCTATTGTGTGAGCGTGAATGAGAAGAATTGCGCAAAGATACTATTACAGATACTTTAATCTTATGTAGAAGGCCTACCACGTGAAGTAAGATAGCCACTGACTGGAAAAATTACCCATTATTGGTGAAATGGATGCTTTCAATGGTGATTTTGACCCAACAACGATGTATCAACCTGCTGTGGAAACGTATGATTTGGCTTCTCAGTTGTATTCCCACTGCTAGGTTCTTCAACAACATAGGTTGCCATATTATCAGTTATACTGCCACTGGTAGGTTCCTCATGATCAACATCATAGGTTGGACTTAAAAACCAGTTTGAGAACTCATATTCACTTTAACTGTGAAGTGTGCTGATTGGTAAGAGTGAATGCTTTAGGAACATCACTTGGTGTCATCCTCCTCAGCCCAACTGTTCTAGGAGTTGTATAAGGAAGTGACTGTAAGTGCAAATCCTAAAAATAGACATCGTAATTAATGACAGGCTTGGGAATAACGCTACGATTAAAGAACATAGTTGCTTGAAAGATACCTTCAGATGCAAGTATTCTCAATCCCAACATTGAATAGTAGATCTAGCTGCTCCGTAATATCTGGATCAAATTTAACTGTTTGGTGCAAGTTTACTGTACACAAAACTTTCCCCCAACTATAATGTTATATGGAGTACAGGTTAATAAATACACTGGCTTTTTATTTCAAGACAATCTAATTCCCAATAAATATCCGATGTGTTGGGAACATATAGGGTACCACAGCCTAAGCAAATTCCTTGCCATGAAATCTAAATCTTGAGTAATCTCATCAAGGTTGCTAAAATCTACAATACACCATTCAAATCCTTGTGGTAAGGGATATGGTTCATCCCTAACATCAGTTGATATTGGACCAACCTCGCCCATGTCTTGTCCAGGAAATAATAATGGCAGCCCCTCCCATAGTTTCATTTCAGGAACTGACATATAACGGATTGCCTCTAATGAAAGCTGGGAATGTAACATCTTTAACCTGGAGTATACTTGATAGGAGTGGTCAACATGAATCTGCCATATAATAACCACTGATCCTATCATGATCTTGTGGATTTACATGTTCCTGGACCATCTCGAATAACTTCAGTTTCTACTAGAAGCGATGTTTATGTAATTCACCAATAGTCATTTCACTGGGATCCCTGTCAATATCTTCGTGCATTGCAGTATAACCTGATTTAGCTGGCATGACTGGAAAATAAGGAGTTGCTTCTTTTAGAGTCATATTATAAAATGTTTTCTTGAAGTTTTCAATAGTCTCTTGAGCAGCAGGTATCGTAGAAGTGATTGCCATGGCTTCCATCATTCTGATATCTAAAAAGTTCCAATAAGAAGAATCAGCTAACATTGAACACAATTCTTGAAATGATTGAGCTTCTTTAATAACTGGAACAATTTCGTTAGACTTGTGAAGCATTTTGGGAGAATTGGCTTTTTCAATGCAAGCCCTTTGCAAGGAAGAGAAATTAGCACAGTGAATTAGGGCAGTTACAGCGGCAGAAAGCTTAGTAAATGCATTATCAATGGGCTCATCTCGAGTAAATGTAACTGGAAAAGACAGAAGTTGCTTTGGAATAGTTAACTGTTGGGAAATAGTTGGTTGTTGATACCGTAATGGGTTATATGAAGCTGTTTCCGGCATTAGACCTATGTGCAGTCAAATACATTTGCATATCATTAAAAGTATAGTATACTTAACAATAGGATTGTGAAGGAAACTGTGGCTACCAAAACTACCCAAATAAACAACTATGCAAATACACATTAGAGGTCAAGTTATCTACCTGCTGGCCTGACCACAAGAATCAACCTACTATCTAAATCACTAAATTTAACTAGTGGCATAGCTAAGGATAGGGCTGGACAAGGATGTGCCTGTCCAACTCCCTAGTGGAATAGCTATGAATGTGATACTACAGGACCTATAAGCTAACAGAGGTTATTCATAAGACATTGCATCACTCAAGTATATTAAAATTTGGCCATTTTGATTGATAATGATGTACAAGCGCTAACATGTAAAAATCCCACTTTACTAAACTCAAACAATGATATACTTTGGTAACAGTAGCTAATACTTATAGAGAGAGGACTTGTAGCTATGTCAAACTATTAAAAAAGTGAGACAATAATGGCTGAAATCCTCAATGCTTTCCACTCATCATGATTACACATAAATAATTAGCTAAGTTCAGGCCAAGAGGTCACCAAAAAGCAAACTTGTGTACGAGATATTTCAAATATATTTCAAGATTTCGATTATATTTCAAAGTTATAAATTTTAAGATTTTATTGTGTAAGGATTTCGTTTGGTTTTGTATTTAATATATTTAGACTTTGTGTCAGTGCATAATGCAGATGAATGCGATTTAAAGTCTGTCTTGCAGGATTTCAGATTTCAAGATTTCTAAATATCATTTCTCTAGATTTCTTGGTTATTGGCAACCCCTCGGTTCATGCAGAAGTGCTATGCCTTATGAATAAGTTCTATAAGCCAATTTATTAATGGAAAGTACCCACTTAATGAAACAGACCAAGCTACGCCTCTACTGATGACCAGATAGTCTCAATAATTATACTTCAGAGACCTAGCCTACAATTTTGGCAGATTCATATTGTGCAATCTAAGGCATGGTTACTTAAGCGAGCATTGCAAAACTTGAATGGCTTCTTAATTAACCGGATTCTCTAGGGTTTCATCGCATGAGTGAGGGCAAAATTATTGAGTGCTCTATTGTGAAAATCATCATTACAAAGACAATCACTACAATGTACAAGTAGCTAGCTATGTTATGTACTTTTACATAGAGATTTGTTTCTTAGCTATATGTACACAGAAATCGACTCAATGACGTGCCTACCAGTTTTAACACTGTTTCTGTTATATTTGCACATTATATTGCCCTCAAAAATGGCAACCCTGTGTTGCATGTGAGTAAATTATGACATAACGACAGACCACGTCTTAGGTCGTACATGGTCTATAATGAAGGCCGTCCAACTATTATAGCTACCTAACTACACAGGAGTCAACTTACTTTCATTAATTGATATCAATTTCTGTTCAATTGTACTAGCCAGCTCATTCATTTCAATGTTGGGCTCCCTCAGTGCTTGTATTAATTGTTTCCATGATGCATCGGGCTGTCTCTCCAACCATAACTGGAACATCTTTGTACAGCACGTGCTCACATCTCTTGGATTGTTGTTCTGTATTCCATCTAGTGATGGTAAACTTTCATCGCCTAATAGTTCAATTCCCAAATCATGCCACTTGCTTGTGACCGACTTTTTGACGAATTTGTTTAGTAGCCTGATCGTAGGCCGATTACTTCCTGCAATAAGAAGTGACTAGGCTTGTAACTAGGTGTATAGATAGTCTCGCAAGCCAGACCACAATTTACGCGCAGGGCCTTATCGATTAGAGATGATAAGCGCCCGCGGTAGAAGGGTCTGGTACATCTCTCGAGTAAAACCTGTCGCTCAGGAATGTGATTACGTAATAAACACAGTCATCTATGATTACGTATTCTACCGTACACGTAACAATTGCGCGCTTTAACAATGGCTACTTCTGTTGGTTATAGATGTATTTGCACGTGAGTCATTCATGTCGTAAAAAGCCATTTAAGTTCCTTCAATCTGATTGGCTCTATGGAGTTTTTACTCGAGAGATGTACCAGACCTTTTACTGCGGGCGCTTATCATCTCTAATCGATAAGGCCCTGCGCGTAAATTGTGGTCTGGCTTGCGAGACTAGGTGTATAGATACGATCACTATTTCTTACCGACTGTATCCATAAAGAGAATCGCATAAACTGATGAAGTGCCACGCCCGGGGGGTCCGACACGATTCGAAATCTCGTACAAGGCTGCCAAGATTCTATGGATTCTGGAATCATAAATCAAAACTTCGATTACTATTCTTGTAATTTTTGTATTTCTCCGTATATTATTAATCACGTGATACGATTGCCTAATTTGGTAAACAGTAATCAAGTCATAAATCACGCCAAGATTCCAAATCTCGTAGTAGTAGTAGTAGTCACCGTAGTGTCGGACCCCTTGGCCACGCCTTGTGGTTGATGAGGTTTATTGGTATAGGTAATTATGAATAGGCCAATTGGAATAGGCTTTCACTACACCTCGGGTCGGAGTCTCGCTTCAGATTCGTAGTCAGACCTTGATTTTGCCGCAGGGCTTCAGTAAATATATAGGCGTTTATACTGGAACTGCCTTGGGCCCTTGCTACCAGCTAGGGTCTCGCTAGACATTTATAGCTTCGTTGCTGCAAATAGGAGTGCAGGGACAGAATTGTGCCACGTGATGGAATATCACAGAACAATAAATGAACAGTAAGTGTGTATGAATTACTCTAATAGAACGGTCATCTTAGGTTGGTTCAATCATAGAATTATGGAGCATACATGAACGGTTTAACATGAGATGCATCCGTAGCTAATACATACAACAAATTAAAGGTATAGGATGTTAATAATCACAAATGTGATCATTACTAAAAAGTTAAACATGGTGTTTTTACTTCTTTGTTGTGTACCTCTACTGCATCAGTGGTGCATGGTATAGGTTGAGAGGCCACTGTATATATAAGAGACTCACTCATTTACTTGCCACTCACTGGGGGACAGCAATTAATACAGTTCTACAATTCACTGGTTGCAATGTCATTAAATCCTTCGCCTTACATCTTGTGCATACAGGGAAGCAGGTCTTCTATGTACAAACCTGTCCAGAGGCCACTGGACTGGTCAGTGATCCGATGGTCACTTATTATTGACATGTACCTTATTGGTCTGATGTGATGCAATTAAAAAAACAAAGATATAATAGGAGCATAGCTAACTTGCAAGCATGTGCATGAAGAAATTGGGAAATTAAAGAACTTGAAGCATAATTCCCTCAGGTCTATAGCTGCAAAAAACCTGCAGGGCCCTAGGCCTCCTATAGCTTAGAATGTAAGATCAATGAATTGAACAGTTGTCTTTTTAAGGCTAGTTAATCATAATTCAGTTAATGATTTTCTAAATTACCTGATAGCCATAGCTAGCTATATGCAATCCTAGGATTAGTAGGATAGCCTGTACTAATGCATTATAGCTACTATATAGCCATAGAGTATATAATTTATATATGTAACCGGATTTTGGAAAACAGACCATATTGTCACGCATGAAATAAATAGAATTTCCATGTCTATGCTTATGTCATTTCAACAAGCACATACTTCCAAAATATATTAAACCAGTAGTGCCACATTGAGTGTCTTAAATTAACAAATATAAATGATGCCAAATATGCCAAAATGGTCTGTTTTCCAAAATCTGGTCACATATGATGATGATTAGGAGCATATAATAAGCATAATGAAGAGGAAAACTTCAGAATAGAAGACAGCCAGGGTGAATGATGCAAGTCTTGTGTTGTTAGCTAATACACTAGCGACATAGGGAAATTATGCACAACTCATTACATGTGTGAAGTTGGATGTGCAACTAATAATAGCACATGCAGTTACATATATACTTTTGCAATTGTGTATAACATATGCAGCTAGCTATTGTATATATCAGGTAACACAGCTACTTAGTTTACCTTGTAAAACCAACATATTGTTTTATGCAAACCAAAAGTAGCCATGTTTTTCGTTTCCTATACAGTTTAGCTACATAGCTACACCAAATAAATTCTCATACAAACAATCGTGTGCATGCATATAGTGTAAATGTGCATGGTGTATGAAAGGCACTATACGTAGGTGTACGTACTGACTGCACTAATTGTTTCTAGTTAATATGCATGTCCAAATATACAGTGGTTGTCATCATCAACTTCAGGATATCTATAATTATAGAAAAGGCAGTGTCCTTGACCAGCAAACTCAGACGGTTTTAAAAAGTCTTTAAAATAGTGCTCTTTAAGACCAAATCGTGGTAGTATTACCATATAGGCTTTTTGTTCTTTTGCACATATTAGTAAATCAGTGATGAGTTGTTTAGCAGAAGACTTAGTAGCTACTATTGCAATAGCTTCTGCAACTTTATTTTTAACATTTTATCCTAGTGAGCCAAACATACCAGTTCTAAAGCTAAACATATCAGCTATATTGCCACTTTTAGATTCTTCAACAACATAGGTTATTATTTCATCTTGTAGTGGACTTAAGAACCAGTGTGAGAATTCTCTTCACTTTGGAAGACCTGTCCAATTTCAAACTGTGAAGTGTATACTGGTTGGTAAGAGCAAGTGCCTTAGGAACATCACTTGGTTTCATCCTCCTTAACCCAACTGTTCTAGGAGTTGCATAGGGAAGAGATTGTAAAAATGGGACCCAACTGTAGACATCATAAGTAATGGCAGGCTTAGGAATAACACGATACTTAGTAAATATTGCTGCTTGAAAAGTTTCTTTAGATCCCAGTATTCTCATTGTTTCTTTAATACCAGCATTATAAAGTTTATTTTGCTGTTTTATAGCATCTGGACCAACTGTTTGCTGCAAGTTTACCAATGACAACGCTTTTCCTCCAACTCTGATGTGATATGGTGTACAAGCTATAAACTATACTAGTTTTTTACTTAAAGGTCATTGACAAATCTGATGTACGTGGAGGTGTCATGGATTTATGTTTGTGTGAGTCAGGTATGCATTGGCTTGAACTGTTTTACAGTAGTCAGTGTATACCGTATAGCAGGTTATATTCGAAGCAGAAATTTTCGTAGAACCACCGATAAATTAAATTTCGAAGGTTTTATTTTCGTACTGTTAGAGTGTCACCAAATGCTAGCTAATACACGATTTAATTTCGAAGAATTTAATTTTTGTAGGAGTGATGCTATTCAAAATATCCGAAAATAAAAACCCTTCGAAAATTACCCGCTGTACGGTATAGGGAGTGCAAGCTCAACTTTTAAAGAACAATGTTACAAGACCTGTTAAGCCAAAGCAGTCATAGTTCACATGTACGCTTATGTTATATTATCAAGTTGACCTGTAGAGGATGGCACACACATATGCATGTGTTAATTATATTGTTGATAACTTGATATAATATCTATAATTTTTCTATAGCTTGAAGGCACTTTTACAATAAGGGTGTGTTGATTGGTTAAAGTCACTCTAATTTGCAATTGTCAAAGTTTCCTGTTGTAAGATAAATGCTTCAACAAAGACACTTTTAGCTATGGATTCCAAGTTTCCATTTAGGATCAGCTAAACTAATAGCCCACTCATAGAGCAGCAGCTGTGGTGATAGAATATTATCAGATAAGTTTGCATATTTCTTAACTCCACTAATAGTCAGAGTATTCACCATATATATATTACTGCATATTATTACTGTATATATTACTTACATATATTACTGTATTCACCATATTCACTACCAATAATAAAATTGATTAATTGTTATGCTCTTATTGTGTCTATATAAATACTTCTGATCACGTATCTGTACAGTTCGAAGTGTGGAGCATGATGGGTAAGGCGCAGCTTGACAATGGATGGCAAAGAAGTATCGATGACACCACCTCACTGTAGTGATCAATGCTACATAGGTGTGTGTGTCTGTCCGTCTGTCTCTGCTGTCTGTGTGGATGCGTGTGTATCGGCATTTACAACTGCGACAGATAATGTCAATGCTATGAAAGATACTGTAAGGTATGTGGCTTGACTAAAACACTTCTTTTGCCTGAAGGGTGTTGATTCTAGAAAATTCCTTTGAAGTACATTCCATAATTAAGAATGTATAGTAAACAAACTTGACCACAGTTTTCTACACCAGCAGGCAGCAATATCAATTTATGGGAACCATTTTTGTGGCTATATAGCTCTTGTTAATGATAATCAGAAACTGAAAGTGAGGCAACAAACAACATCTATGAAATATATGACTGCCATTGATAACACCACATCACATGATTAAAACTAATTACAACTAGTGCAAGGCACTTTTAATCACTGTAGCACCTTTGGGCAATTTGAGCATGTACTACCGGTATGATACTGTGATGGTAAGTTGCTACTGGATCGCCTGTCCAATCATCCCTGCAGACAGCTACCCTGTCACTGATTGTGCAAGGATTCTAGCAGAATGGCTAGGCATTGCCACAACCTTTAATGCTTGTATACACAAGTCAAACAATTCTTTATAATATTCTTCCTTACAACAATATAATAGTATATAATAAAAGTATGTTGTATAATCCTAATGGCATTATATACTGTGGCTATGTACAATAAATAAAATAATGCAGTAATACATTATTGCATTCATTATTTACAATGCATACATGATTCTTAATGTTTATTTCTATTTTTCAGGTACCCCCTTCCCAAATTCAGGTACCCCAAATTTCATTTCTTGTACCTTCCCATGCCATGTTACACACCCATATACATTAAATCTGCTCTTATCATTCCTGTAAGCACCTTCTTCATATTTCTTTGGTCTTTTGCACCAGATATCAACTCAGCTGGAACAACATACCCCTTTGCTGACATCTTATTTAATATCTCATTGCTTTCTGGCTTCGTCATTTCAATAAATAGACTTTGACTGTTCAACAGTCTAGAGAACATCACACAAGTCATTCCGCGACCACAAATTGCTAACGACATCGAAAGGTTATTTTTCCCTAAGGAAGGCGTAGACAAAACGAACACGCCTTTTGGGGTTATTATAGGGCCATCAGGCAGTGGGAAGACTACCGCTGTGACAGCACTGTGCAATCGATTCTCTGAAGGGGTTCTGTATTATGAAATAGACGAACCAAACTCATTTGTTAGTGGTCTGAGCAGGGAAATAGGATTGAAAATAGCCCCCAGTACTTTCCTGGACTTGATACTCGGGTACGTATCCCAGAAGTACACGCATTATTATGAATTACCAGAATGTCAGTTGTCGGGAATCAAAATGGTGCTCAATATATTGAATGAAACCAGCAAATGCTACATCTAGGGGAAAAAAGATTCCAGTGCTGTTTTTAGATGGTGTCGATGTTTTGGCCAAGCATGACCCAAGCTTGTTTACCACACCCATCACCTTAGCTAAGGTACTTGCAAACAAGAATGAACTTAAAATTGTGCTCATCAGTAGCGAGGGAACTGTGATGAGCCTACTGGAGGATCTTTCTGCCACAAATAGGGCAATAATTTATGAAGTTGGGGACGTAGAGGATGAAGGGGTATTGAATATTTGATGAAAAATGGGATTGATGAAAGTCTTGCAAAGAAATTGATTAATTGTATAGGGGGGAGGATGGTATACCTAGCGAACAGTGTATACTTAGCAAAAAGGGAGGGGAGGAATGAAACATCTGATGCATACAACAAAATTGAGTGCAAGTGTCTGGACCAGTTTTAAGAATTTCAGTTTCTAAGTAGAAACGATGCTTGTGTAATTCACCAATAGTCATTTCACTGGGATCCCTGTCAAGATCTTCATGTAATTCAGTATGGTTTGGTTTAACTTTGATGACTGGAAAGTAAGGAGCTGCTTCTTTCAAAGTCATACTGAAAAATGACTTTTTAAAGTTTTCAATTGTCTCTTGAGCAGCAGGTATCATAGAAGCAGTTGCCATGGCTTCCATCATTCTGGTATCTAAAAAGTTCCAGTACATTGTGTCAGCTAACATGGAACACAATCTTTCAAATGAGTCAGCTCCTTTGATAAATGGAAGGATTTCATTGGACTTGTGAAGCATTGTAGGAGTCCTTGCTCTTTCTATACATGCTCTTTGCAAACGATCAAAGTTAGTGTGTTGAATAATATCAGTTACTGCTGCAGAAAGTTTAGTAAAGGCATTAGCAATACTTTCACTCTGTGAAAATTTGATGGGAACTGGAGTTGATAATGGCTGAAGAATAGAGTGCGAATGCACTGATTCCGTTTTAACTGTTTGTGCCAATAACCCTGTACACAATGTATAAATCAAGCAAAAAAATAATTATCTAGCATGCATCCATAGCGCTGCATAATAATGATTTCAACAGCTAGCTATCTAAATAGCCAAGTGCATGGTATAATATATGTATGCTAAACAAAAATACCCTAGGCCTGAGTATAAAAAAAGTGCGAGGCCAATCAGAAGCCACATTGTAAATAGGTACGTGCGACCAAAAACTTTGATATCAGCTGAGGTCAAGAAGTTACTCATCAAAAATCTTTTTAACTACTTGAATGACATACAATAGTTTATAGCATATTTTCACAACTATGATTGGCTTTGTCACTTGGCCACCTTTTTCACACCATCATTATTAATAAAGGTGGCCAAGTGACAAAGCCAATCATAGTTGTGAAAATATGCCATAAACTATTGTATGTCATTCAAAAAGATTTTTGGTAAGTAACTTCTTGGCCTTAGCTGATATCAAAGTTTTTGATCACACATACCTATTTACAATGCTGCTTCTGATTGGCCTTGCACTTTTTTTACACCCAAGGTGTTTTTGTTTAGCATATCACTACTTTTTGGAAGTATAAACAGATGATATTACTAGCAAGCAGCAGAGAAGTACTGCATGGGCATAACTTGTACTTGTTTACAGTAACATACAATATTGTAAATTAAACTTTGAAGCTTCATTTTGAAAACCTCAGGACCACAATTTTTTTAACTTTCACTACAAAGTGATACATCAATATAGATTGTGTATCTGAAAGTTTATGCAAATCATTTGAAGGGGGTCCAAATTATGGCAACTATCAACCTGCAGTGTAATAGCCCTTCTCAAATACATTCAACTGATTCAAGTATTTACTTTAGGCTGAAAATAATATGACAAGTAGAGCATACATGGGAGAAGTGCTGATACAAATTTGGCTGAAATCCATAAAGAAATGAGTGAGTTATTAGACAAACAAGTGAATGTACAAAAAGAGAGTTTGAAAAAATCCAGGGTTCACGCAAGCCCACGAAAAGGTGTGCGATGAAAATGAAAGAAGAAAGAAAAAAACAACTACTGCATAAAACTTTTTGTGGTGAAAGGAAGGATTTTATAAGGCTGTATCAGAGACTGACTTAACCGATTTTGATGAACTTTGGGTTATTGATTCTTCAAACAATGAAGGTACTAATTCTCTAGTAAACGGGTGAATCAGGCAGGAAAGGATGGTTTGTCATGTGTAGTCACACAACGAGCACCATAAAACTCGCAATGGCTGGTACTTAGGAATGGTGGCACAGGTTTCCTCCATTTTGCATGGGTTTATTGATTCTATATAGTGAGTCTGTAGGCGATAGCTTTCATCGCAGCTTAGCTAGAGTGGTGCTACATGTAAATAACTCACTTAGTGGTTGCATTGCTGCGCTTCTTCTTGGCCTCACGACTCACTATTGTGTGTCTTGATTTTCATCACGTTAGTGTATCTACTGGTAATAGACAAGTATCGCATCATAGACAGTAGACTATCAACAAACCCTTTCAAGTCATCAACTGTAATTACACCATCTCCAGTCTTGTCCAACTTGACAAACGCTTTCATAATACTGTCAACGCGTGACTTGCTCATGGGTGGCTACCATAGTAACACATATGGACACACCCAACATAACAACATAATCTCTTACACGTAGTGTTTGTAAGAACTCTTCAAACTCAATAGTTCCACTGTTGTCCTTATCAAACATCTTAAACATCTCCTTTAGCTCCTATAATAATTTAATGAGTTAGTTATTGCATTTGTCAGCATCATTAACTTTGATTATCGATTATCAAATCAAGTGTCTTATAGTGTCTGATGTACCAATGTACCAAAGTTGAAGCCAACTGAATGCACCATTGTTATGTACCAATTTTTCTACACGTGCTTGCCTTTACATACATGGAAACAGCCTTACCATAATGAGGATTAACAATCCATATAAGTTAGGGCTACTGAGTTAGGGCATTTACGATTTTCCAAGCATTACTTCCTGTCACACGTAGTGGTTTCAAGTCAAGTCGGGGCATGCGACTAGCTGCTTCCTCCTTGGCCTTGCAACTCACTATCATGAGTCTTGATTCTTTAGTTATAGCTATAACTATAGAATCAAGACTCATGATAAGACATCAATAAGCGGCTGGCGCGTAAATTGGTCTGGCTACACGAGACTACAGCAACCCCTCAAGCTGGCTGGATTCCACCACTGTAGCTACTAGCTATTTACCTTCATTAATTGATATCAACTTTTGTTCAATTGTATTGGCCAGATCATTCATTTCAATGTTGGGCTCCCTCAGTGCATTTACTAGTTGTCTCCATGATGCCTTAGGTTGCCTCTCCAGCCATAACTGGAACATTTTTGTACAGCATGTCTCGCATCGCTGGGATGGTTTCTTTGTATTTCATCTAGCACCTGTACATCATCCTCAGCCAGTAATTCTATCCCCAAATCATGCCACTTGGTTGTAAGCGACTTTTTTACAAGTTTGTTGAGTAACTTGAGTGTAGGACGATTATTTCCTGTAAAATATAACTATTATCATAGATTATATATACCTCCTATCCGGAGGTATAATTATATAATCATAGATAGTAGAGGGCGCGTCACGCCTTCTAATATCTATGATATAATAATCTATGCTATTATCACAATGTTCCATTTTTTCTTGAATCAACCATCTGCAGAGAGTGTTACTTACCAATTTCGGAAACGCTTGCAGCCATGAAGAAAAGAAACGCCACGCCTGGATATGCACGTGCGACGAGAGCAGCGCTCTATTTAGAGTATACCGGCATGGAAACTATTCAACATCCTGCGTAAAATAAAGTCTAAAGATGATGACCCGTCACTCGGGCCGTCTTCAGTTCAATACAATTTTCATTACTAAGTCTGTCAGTTCAATACAATTTGGCTGTGTCGAAAATACCAAACGATGGATGTACTCTAATAGAACAGTCACTATGTACATTTGTTAGGCATGCCCCCCTAAAACCAGGCCCGTAGCTCTTTTTGAAGAAGTGTTGACCTAAAGGTATTGTAACCAGGCACAATCCAGGTACACCCAAGGAACTTCTGTGGTGTATGCATAGCAAGATGCATAGCTCACATTCATGAGGGCTTCATTCCATACACAAAATTAAATTTAAAAGTGCATACGTACCTGCATGTCTCTAACTAAATTTACACTGCTGTTTATGCAGTTTATTCTCTCATGCAGTTTACAGATTTTGTAGAGTAACGGAAATACATATCATAACATGAATAGGTGTGTTTTGCCGTGTAGCTATATACCGTAAGCCCGGTTTTCTCATACTGGGTCACATAGTAGCTATACCTATCGAGGGACTTTTATTTAATTTAGAGACGTGTCATTGAATGGCAATGCATTGGGCTGTGAGCAAAGATCTTTCTGCAGGACAACAGCATTGACTCCAAGGGTCGTGGAGGCACTTTTGCTCCAGTGATCTGCATGAGAACCTTCAGAAGGTGAGATTGCCATAAAGCAGACAATTGTGTTACTTATTTGTGTATGTTTTATTTGAGTATTTAAAGTTCTCTGCTTACTCTGTCATAGCAGGGTTTGTCATAAGTGTGTGCTTCATTTATTAGACCGATCCTCATATTGAGGAGATTGACTTTGAGCACAACTACATCGATGATGCTGCCAAGAGAGAAATACTATATACATGCAATGCAGCAGAGAAGAGATGGTAAAACTGATAAACACCGTCTTGCAATGCCTGACTGTGTCATGCAAAGGTGGAAAATGCTGGTAGCCACATCTTAATTTTCTCATCCAAAAATCACTGATTTATAAGCTGAGTGCAAGATTTAGTAAGTATTTATTTCCAAATGCTAGAGTTTGATACGCCCCTGCTAATAATTTCATTATACTGTTAAACCAAACATTTTTGTATGTTCTATGTATATTTTTTATGAGTTACTCACAGAATGAACCCAGACACCTCTGCAGCTATCCTTGACCTGAGCACCTCTTATGGCAAAAAAAGCAAAAGAGAAAAAGAAGAAGGTACTGATCAAGATTATTTATGTGAAACCATACCTTCTTTATAGGGAAAGAAGTAGAATATACGTGATGAAAAGTTTAATACAACAAACTTTTTAAGTGTTACAAAATGCGATACATAGCTACACAGTATAGCTATAACTATATAGCTAGTTAGCTGATATATATTTTCCTAGACTGTAATATAAGTCCAGGATTTAAATCTCATATTTTATAACTCTATAACACATATATATATGTACAGAAATTGATATGTATGGGTGGCCGGCCTTAATAGTGTGTATATGTATACGCATGCATATGTCTGTGTGTACCTGTGTGTGTAACACCAGTAAGAGTATAATATATAATATGTGATTAACTGCCAAAGAGATGTGATATATATATATATATATATACATTGTAGGCATTATCATAGTTCGGACTAATTACAGCTGTATGTGTACATGTGGGATTGCATGCAGTGTGTTACTCTAATAATGCAGTCGGATATACTCGGAATAACCATCTTTTACTCTAATAGAATAGTCATATATTGGAGTGAACAAAAAGCACGAACTTGCAATTGTATAGAATAATATCGATGTTGAGTATAATTACATCACTCCAAAAAGAGGTACATGATCATGAGTATCATTATAATTATGTAATGTCACTGGTTGATATGCAAGTAGTAGCTACTACAGTAGTGACAACAAAATCTGTAGTTAAGATGGGGATTTGGTTCGTGCTTTTATGTCAGATATGTAACATCATAATTTACCTTTAAACGGATTAACCACTAAAGTTTAGGCTGCTTTTCCATAGCTAGCTGATGATAATTTTCCATTGCAGTGCTTACATTTAGCTTTGTAGGTCAGTGCACGTGCCAACATGATTCTTATGATCGTTCTTTCTTCATGACCTCGTACATGCTAAGTGTTCTGTGTACACTCTCCAGTGCCTACAGTAGCTATATCATTATATAATATAATCATGACAATTTGCTCCTCATTAGTGTGTCAGTTGTTATAATATTTTATGTAGAAATTAATTACCTACGTAGCTGTATTGTGTCCTATGTACATATGTAAAACTATACGGTACAGCTAGCTACACTCATATGAGTCTTCTATAGCTATAGCTTATCTATATGTATGTAAAAATAAACAGTGATTGTTATTATTAACCTCAGGATATTTGTAATTATAGAAGAGGTAGTGTACTTGATACCTTTTGAACTCAAATGCTTCGAAAACTTCCATAAACAAATGCTCTTTGAGGCCATATTGAGATAGTCCCACAGCGGTGACATTTTGTTGCTTCATACACACTAACATATCAGTAATGAGTTGTTGAGGAGAGGATTTAGTGATCACCAGTGCAATAACATATAAAATTTTACTTTTTGTACCAAGTCTTAAGTCAGCCACATCAGTTATAAAGCTAAACATATCAGTTATATTGCCACTGTTAGGATCTTCAACAACATAGGTTGTTATATTGTCTACTAGTGGGCTTAAGAACCAGTGTGAGAACTCTTCTTCACTTTGGAAAACTTGCCCAATTTCAAACTGTGAAGTGTACAGGTTGGTAAGAGCAAGTGCTTTAGGAACATCACTTGATTTCATCCTCCTCAACCCAACTGTTCTAGGAGTTGTATAAGGAAGAGAATGTGATTGTAACACCACAACATAGACATCTTCAGTGATAATGGGCTTAGGAATAACACACCGTGGGGTTACAATTGTTGCTTGAAAAATTCCTTCATATCCAAGCATTCTCATTGTTTCCTTAACCGCAGCATTATGTAGTTGGCTTTCCTTTTTTTTAGCATCTAGTAATGGACTAGCTCTACGATCCAAGTGTACCACTGACAACACTTTTCCTCCAACTCTGATGTGATATAGTATACAAGCCATAGACCACACTAGTTTTTTACTTGAAGACAATCTAATTCTCAATAAAGATCCCTTCCTATAATGTGGAGATGAAATAAACCATTTAAGTAAATTCCGTGATACGAGAGTCGATAGACCAATATCATAATATAGTTGAATAATCTCATCATAATTACTGGAGCTTAGGACACTCCATTCAAATCCTTGGGGTAAAGGATATGGTTCATGCCTCACACAAGTTGATGATTCAATGGGACCAATCTCACCCATATCTTGTCCTTGCCATAGAAATGGTAACCCTTCCCACTTCTCTGTTTCAGGAATTGACATGAAACGGATTGCCTGTAATGAAGATTGAGAATCAAACCTCTTCAACCTGGAGTAAGCTTGATAGACATGGTCAACATGAATCTGCCATATAATTGCCACTGATCCTATCATGATTCTACAGATTGTACAAGTGTCTCGACCAGTTTTAAGAATTTCAGTTTCAAAGTAGAAACGATGCTTGTGTAATTCACCAATAGTCATTTCACTGGGATCCCTGTCAAGATCTTCATGCAATTCAGTATGGTTTGATTTAACTTTGATGACTGGAAAATAAGGAGCTGCTTCTTTCAAAGTCATACTGAAAAATGACTTTTTGAAGTTTTCAATTGTCTCTTGAGCAGCAGGTATCATAGAAGCAGTTGCCATGGCCTCCATCATTCTGATGTCCAAAAAGTTCCAGTAAGTTGTATTAGCTAACATAGAACACAATCTTTCAAATGAGTCAGTTCCTTGAATATTTGGAATGATCTCGTTGGACTTGTGAAGCATTGTAGGAGTCCTTGCTCTTTCTATACATGCTCTTTGCAAACGATCAAAGTTAGTGTGTTGAATAATATTAGTAACTGTTGCAGAAAGTTTAGTAAAGGCATTAGTAATATTCTCATCCTCTGAGAACTTCATAGCAACTGGCATTGGTATTGATTGTGGTTTTTTAGCTGTTTTGGTTGTTGATAATCCTGTATAACAGATGGTAGTGTACATACTAACATGCATGCATACAAAATGGTCATGCATTCATGCAAACCAAAGAAGTTACATATAATTGTAGCTGCTCAGCTGGTATGCACCACCAGTATCTATAGCTTGGCAGAGGGAAGCTTGACGAGTTTACTCGTATGAATGTTTAAATAGATTCAGCCAGAATAGTTATAATTTTATTGGCAAATCATGGATGATTTGCTAGATTTTCTCTACCAAACTTCCTATCCCTAGTTATGTACAGTAACCTTCATCATAAAAAGTAGCCATCACTGAGTGATGATAAGATATATAAGTTTTATACAATAGTAGCTGAAAAGCTAAGTAGCTATAATACCACATATCCAGAGTTTTAGTGGATTATGGTAGCTAGTGGTCTGGCCATGTAAGACCTTAGATATTAGAGAGCACTCTCCAATATCCATGGCAAGACTAACATCACAAATTCCACTCTTCCTTTTCAATTAATAATCAACACTCCCCAAAATCTGGGAAATGTCGAGAAATCTACAGTACAACAATCTATGGTAAGGTAACCAAATCAGCCACTGATTTGGTTACCTTACCGTAGTTTCTTTCTGTAACTCCAAATATAAACAGAAAAGCAGCCTTATGACTGTGACATGTCATTTGTAATTTTTGCAGTCTACCCAACTTAGAAGGATTCTTTCTAATCTTACAAGGACTCCTGGTAATGTTACAGCAACTCCTCCTAAGCAAGTTTCTTACAAGGACTCCTCCAAACAAGCCATAATTTTACAAAGATTCCATCTATAAAATACATAGCTAATTCTTAATGCGGCGCTACAACATTAAGTTTTGAGGGGCTTCCATTTAGCAGAAAATGCCCTCTTAAAGTATGTAATCAAGACTCACGATAGTGAGTCGCGAGGCCAAGAAGAAGCGCAGCAACACGACCACTGAGCGAGTTATTTACATGCACGTCTCAGTAACATCGCCCTCAAACTCGCAAACGCTCCGCCATTAAAGCTATTGCTTAGTTATTACCGACCCACAACGTTCTTACTATATAGAATCAACAAACTGAGAATGGAGGAAATTGGCACCAGTAGTCTACCAGTCATTGCGAGCTGGAGTTTTATGGCACCCGTTGTGTGACTACGCACGACGAACCATCTTTTCCCATCCGATTTGCCCATTTACTAGAGAATTAGCACCTTCATTGTTTGAAGAATCAATATCCCAAAGTTGATAGAAATCGGTTCAGCCATTCTTCTGATACAGCCTTATGAAGTCCTTCTTGTCACCACAAAAATTTTTACGTGGCAGTCGTTTTTTCTTTATTCATTTTCATCGCACACTTTTTTCATGGGCTTGCAGGAGCTTTCGTGAACCCCGGAAGTTTTTTTCAAACTCTCATTTTATACATTCACTTGTTTGTCTAATAACTCGCTCATTTCTTCATGGATTTCAGCCAAATTTGTATCAGCACTTTTCCTATGTATGCTCTATCTGTCATACTATTTTCAGTCTGAAGTAAACACTTGAATGTATTTGAGAAGGGCTATTACACTGCAGGTTGATAGTTGCCATAACTTGGACCTCCTTCAAATGATTTGCATAAACTTTCATATACACAATTTATATTGATGTATCACTCTGTAGTGAAAGTTTTAAAAAAATCTCAGGGCTGAGTTTTTCAAAATTAAGCTTCAAAGTTTAATTTACATATTGTATGCTAACAGTAAGCAAGTACAAGTTATGCCCATGCAGTACTTCTCTGTTGCTTGTTTATACTTCCAAAAAAGTAGTGGTATGCTAAATAAAAACACCCTGGGTATAGCTAACCAGTAAAGCAGAGGAGGGCCGACACGATATAAGCACTTCTAAATGTATTTACCTTAATTGCACATTTCTCTGCATATTTAGCGAGCAGGGAACCCTATTTGGTTGGCACTGAGCTCCTAGGACACTTGTAGAACCCGCTAACAGGCATGCTAATCGGTGTAACCGTGTTGTATCTTCCCAGGTATCTTCCTCGCGGTGGCTTTCCGCTCAAGGTAGGCGCACGTGATTCAATTTCAAAGTGGACATAAAAACAGTGGGGTTGATCGTACTATTGATTTAAGCAGGAAACAAACTTTCGAATGATATGTACTTTACTCTTACAACCCTTTAAATACCTTACCTGTACAAAACCTATGGCTCACGTGAACGTGTCGGCCCTCCTCTGCCAGTAAAGAATAAAAGTGTAACATATCTGCCATTGTAAACTTACTAGCTATCATTTATGAACTATAGATTAAGGCTTTGGCAACAATTCCTTACCTGATAGAATTTTTGCTATGCACAAGCATCAATAGCATGTAAGTCTACACACTGTTAAACAATCATATAGCTATATAGATATGTCATGTGTGGCTATATATATCTCTAGTTGTATAGGTGCAGTTTGCATGCTGTGGCAGATGCCGGGACCATGTACTGAGCCTTCATTATCTAGTCAGCTAGTCTGGTGCAACAACAAATACCTTTATTATCTAATAACAACGCTTGCTCAATATTCCTAGCCAGCTCATTCATTTCAACCTCCTTTAGTGCTCGTATTAATTGTTCCCATGTTGCATCAGGCTGTCTCTCCAACCATAACTGTAACATCTTTGTACAACACATCCCCACATCTCTTGGATAGTTTTTTTGGATTTCATCTAGCGCTTGCATATCTTCAGGCTCTGATAATTCTATGCCCAAATCATACCACTTGTATGTGGCAGATTTTTTAACCAGTTTGTTGAGTTCCTTGAGTGTGGGCTTGTTCCCTATAATTTAATACGAAACAACTTTCAAATACACCCGTAAATCAATGTTACTTACCAAACCTATCCATGAAGGAAAGAATTGCCGGCCACGCCTCGATGAAGTGTTAATAAATCACGTATGGTGTGCGTTATTTAAAACACTATACATTGCCGTTAAATGTGTTTTTCGGATTGTAGTCTAGTCAATTGATGTCGTAAACGATGTACAAGCCTTCGATGATCGGCCCGTCACTTCCGCCACACCTCAGTGCCACAAAATCAGACGATAAACCTCAGGCCGAGTTTCAGGCTGTTATTGAACCACAGATACCATCAACAGACGAAGGGTCAAATAAAGCTTCCTATGGACCTTCTCTACCCCCTGGAATGACTTACGGTCCGTCCGTTCCAGAAGACAGTAAGGATATTTCCGTATATTTTAGTTGGATAAATTTAAACACTGGCATTTTGCCATAGATACGTAGCTCAGTAATAAATATGTGTATATGTTATCTATGATTTTGCTGAATTTGCAACTGTAGTGTAGGCATAGCATACGTATGTTGAGGATACGTAATCACACCTCTTTCAAAACTTCTGTGAACATTGCCAGTTTGCTTACTGCTTAGCAATTGCATGTATTTAAATTTAATGTGCAAATCTATGGTTACAAATGAATAATATTGTCACACATTCACACAGATACAGAGGGAGATCAGGGTGATGATGATGATGATGATGATGATGATGATGATGATGATGATGATGATGATGATGATGATGATGCGGATGATGATATTATTGGACCCCTTCCTCCTACAGCTGATGTATGTTGAACACTCAGTATATGTATACTCCAGTGTAAAACCGAGGGGCCTGCAACAAGGAAAAATCTCCTAGAAGAATAGAAATTTCATGATATTTTAAGGAAGATTACAAAAATAATACAGTGAAACCCCTCTAAATTAAAGGACACTCCGTCTAAGTAACAGAGAGTATTCAAAAAACCTGAATTGAAGAAGCCTTTCAGTTTAGAAAGGACAATGTTAATTCCGCAATGGTGTCCATCTTAGAGGGAGGGAGTACAATACAAATCTGATGATTTTTGGGTGTCCAAATATTATTGTTCCTTAAGATTTCAAAAATGATTTATCAATGTTCCTACGAAATTTCAAGCTTATGCAGATAAAGCAGTTGTTACATCATATATCACAGGCAGCGGAGGTGGGCCAGAGGGCCATGTCCACCCCCTAATTTAAGACTCTAATAGGAAAAATTATAGAAATCACTTAACTTTAGCCCCTCCCCCCAACTTTCAGTAGCTTCCTATGTAATTATTGTGATATCGTAATATTATGATGTGTTGATGGTATATGTGCACATGTACGGATATATAATGATTTATTGTATACAGACATCATGTGACTCACTGAGTACAAAGAAGAAAGAGATAGAAGCTAGAGCACATGCCATGAAGAATAAGCTGACCAAGGTGTGAGTGAAGCACTAGTGACATCAAACACTGTGGGTGCTATTGATGAGGTTTTTAAGTGATAAAGTAGATGTCAAAAATTTTGAGATCTTAAGCTTTACATTTTATGAAGGATAGACTAAAATAAATGAGTCAGCTATTTGGTCTGTTTAATTCAATAATGTTGTTTAGTGGATTTGACAATTCATGCATGATTCGCTGAACTAAAGCCATCCAAATCATTACTACTTTCTGGCTGGATCTGTCTATTCGCCAAAGTTTGCCTGCCAAAAGTTGTTGAAGCTTTCCTCAACTTTTCTAGTTCTGCTGGTATTCTTTTATCAATATTTTTAATGCATATTTGTAGCTAACTCTTTATCAGTCCTCCTGTTATTTTAGTCAGACAAGGATAGTCAACCTCAGAGAGAATCATGGATGACTGAATTACCATCTGGGGAAATGAAAATTGGTATGGACATCTATGTGTGTATTGTAGATATCTATGTATTGGGACTGGACTGCCTGTATCCATTATGCCTTTTTTGTACTGTCTACCCAGTACAGGGTTCTGCCCAGGAATTTCTCAGTAGTGGCCTAACATGGACTCAAGTTAACATAGACTGCGTGTACTGTATTGATAGACTGTGTACTGAGAGTGTATTCTTATATATAAGAATTGCACTGGTTGGAAATTGTAAGTACTGGTCAGTTTTAAAAAGTGCAGGTCACTTTGTGCCACTGCTGACCAGTGAGGGCAGAACCTTGCCAGTCTTCAATCATACTATAGAACCAAAAATATAGCAAAACCAGTGTTAAACAAACATACACAGTATATTGCATTTCACTGTTTTCGCAGATACCTCAAACCGACCGTTATGATACAGTAGCACATGAACAATACACTGAGTCTGAAAGTTATTTATGAATCAGTCTAAAATTTTTTTCCCTCTTAAAGATTTACCGTTATGATATTGAATATGTAATTAGCAGTGTGATCAACACCACAGGTTTGGGGCCCAGGAAATTTCGTTCAACATATGCTGAACTGGGAGATCAGTCGGTGTGGACTGACGCACCAGCAGAGAAGGCAAGAAAAGCTGCAGCAGCAAAAGAAAGAGAAATGGTATAGAGAAACAATTGAGATAGGAGCTACATAACATGCGTAGTCCAAATAGGATGCTAGAATGGGCATCAAGGTTGACGTTAAGAAGCATGAAACTGCAGCAGTAATGTCTGAAAGGGACAAGGAACTTGCCAGACAAGTTGAAGAATACAATGTGAGTCTTACAATCTTAATAAGTGTATACACATTTAAATTATTTGTAATTGCAGAAAAAATTTCGATCAGAAACTCTATCAGAAGTCAGTCGAAAAAGACAGGTAAAGACTTTTCAAACTGCATGATGTCACATGATGTATGTGTGCCACAGAAGGAAGCTGGCGGTGATGCTCCCAAGGAGAAAAAAATGTTTAACCCGGAAACTGATCTTCAGCTACCCAAAATCATGTCACAGAAACAAAGGAAAGAGGTGTTGAAAAAATCAGCAAAAGATTTACAAAGCAAATTCACCCACAGCTCACAAGGCCACTTCTTGTAACAGCTCACAAGGCCACTTCTTGTAACAGCCAACGAATATCCAAACTATTTTTATGTATATATATATTTGGGAAAAACAATTTATTTAAATAATAGTGATAAATAGAAGTGGTATAAATTAATGAATCATTGATGGTCCCCTAGAGTGGAATGTTGCCATGTTTCCTCCAGTACGTGTGCTGCTTTTTGTTCTGCAACAATTTCAGGTCTTCGCAGATGTGCCTGCGTGTTGTGCTCGGCTCGATGATGTTGTCAATGAAGCCTAAATCAAAATATGACACGCACTACTCTAATATTTAGACATGCCATTCTATACTATACTACACTACATGACGCAACCCATTGTCGGTACACACACACTCACATACAAACAACACACATGCACACACACACGCACATACGTACAAATACAACACACACACATACACATGTAAGCACACACCTCTGGCTGCAGCTTGATATGGAGTACAGAGAGTTTCTTCATATTCCAACTCATAAACAGCTAACAAGTAAGAACAAGATCACACACGATACAAGTACTCACAATTATTTAACAACATACCTTTACTCAAACCATCTGAGAAGATGAGTAATAATTTCTCTGAAGCCTCTTGGTCCTTCCTACCAACCAAGAACTGTATCAATGCCCTGAAGGTTGCCATATTCTTTGACTGCAGTACAGCAGTAATGTATTGTGACCGCTGAGTATCTTTAGCTGCCTCTGAATTGGAAATCTCTTCCTCACTGAGGCAACCACTCTCGTAGAGAAGATCTCTGACAGATTGCGATTGCATTACTTTGTGCGTCAGTAACTTTGACAGTTTATTCTGTAACTTATACATTAGTGTGGGGCTGGCTGTGGTGAGCTCCGATAAATCACCATCAGCTAGAGTAGTATGTAATAATTAAATACATACATAAATACAGTACATAACACATTGATACATGTACAATACACAATGCAGTACTTCAAATATGTAGTAGATAAGGTGTCAAGACATTTTCTAAAATCGCTAAAATTTTCAAACGCAAATTATAAACACTGATCAATACTCTCTAACACTAATGGTTGGTAACTGTACTATTAGACAGTAACGATGGGTGCTATCACTAAATTTAATACTCTTTAAATAAAAAATCACTAAATTTAATACTCTTTAAATAAAGAATCACTAAATTTAGATCACTAATATTACTCAGCAACAGGTATTTTGAAAGTTTGTTCAAATCCAGTACATTAGTTTATGCACTAAAGTATGCAAGAACAATTGTACATGAACTATACAGGAGACTCACTTAAACTCTGTTTCTTTTGTCGATACAGAATAGCCACAGCTCCCTATAACATTATGCAACAACTAAATGTACATACTAAACAACCACAGGAAATCTAGTATTGTATTTTGTCACATGATCCATGACTCAGCGTGTCCAAGTATGTCTCACAGAGCAGTTATCAAGTGTGTGTGGTATGTGTGTGCATATACACAAAGAACTATGCCTAAAATGACAAACACACAGACGGACAGACAGACAAGATTAACAACACAACAGTCCAGCCAATGCATGTTATTATCACTAGCAACCGTACCAGTCGCTTCAGATGCACCCAACGTTGTTCATTCACAATATTTCAGAGCTGAACTTGAAAACAAAGAATTACAATACAATTACAAAATACATACAAAATACAACAAAAATACACAAATTATTAATTACATTTAAGAGTTCTTATGTGATAAGACCTCTTGACAAGACTGCCCATTGACGACTAGGCAAGTAGTCATCATTGTCATGGCGATATTGTGACGTAATAACACAACACATACTCATAAAGTACTTATTCCATACTCCATACCTCAGCTCCCATGACAGCAATCTGAGCTGAAGGCCACGCATAGTTGACGTCGCCTCTGATGTGTTTAGAGCTCATCACATCATAAGCTCCTCCATAGGCCTACAATATAGCATGACACAGAAAAATGGGAATGCGGATAAAAAAAGTTATCTACAAATCCATAAGCAGGGTATATTAAAATTAAATGGGAATATAAATTCCAAATAATAGCACTCACTCTTTACAGCAGTATAAGAACAAAGTCATTGTTGCTAACCTTTCTGGTGATAACTGTTATTTTTGGTACGGTCGCTTCAGAGAATGCATAAAGTAATTTGGCGCCTTGTCGAATTATTCCTCCATACTCCTGGTCAGTCCCTAGCAACAACAAATGGGAAAATATAATGTATGTAGCTCAAATTTTATATACCTTTGAGACTGTGGATACGTATTAAAGTGTTATCAATATTAACAAGAGTTTAAGTTGTTATTTAAGTTCCCATAATACCTTTAATGATACCCTATTATATTTTAGGCCTAACCATAATACAAGTAGTTATACAGGGGCTTGACTACGTATATATACCTGGTAAAAATCCTGGCACATCTACAAAGGTCACCAGGGGAATGTTGAAGGCGTCGCAGAACCTCACAAATCTTGCTCCCTTCACCGACGAATTGATATCCAAACACCCTTCAGATCAAAACCCAAAAGTGATAAACATTAATTAAACAGCTGTTATACCGTATACCACAATTTTTGAGGGGGAAATATTGACATATTGAGAAATCTGACAGGACAGATAGGCCACCTGTATTACCTATACTACTGGAAACTACTAAAAGGGAAACTTTTGACAGATTGTTAGCTTAGCGTCAAAACTGTCAATACTTCCCCATAAAAATTGCGCTATACGTGGCGTAACCGGTGTTATACAGTATTCTACTGTATCTACTAAATTACCAGCTTTCTCGTTGGGTTGGTTGCCGACGATCCCAACCGGGCGTCCGTCCATTCTGGCAAATCCTACAACAATGTTCTTAGCATAAGTCGGCATTATCTCAAAAAAGTTTCCCTCGTCGATGACCTAAATTTTGTAAAATGTGTTACCGTAATACAACAAGACACGGTGCTTAACTACAAGTAAACATGTAGTTAATTGATGATGTACATTAAAAAGTTGTTTAACCACACAGGGGCATGAGGAATTGTAGGGCTACCACAATTGTAGTCCAAAACTTAAACTGTGCATGGATAAACTTTGCACTCGACAAACTAAGACTTAGGTCTGGTCTCTGTGCCTACTTATAACACAGGTCAACCAAACACTCTAATATAACAAACACTAGTTAACAGTAACATACAGGTATCCTAAATATTACACATACAGGTATCCTAAATATTACACATACGTACATGTACAGTGTTCAATGTGTGTACATTATATTGTGTATGGAATAAATCTGAGAGACAGAGTTCACACTTACTGTATTAATAACATCCAATATGTTATAGGGCTGGTTACTACTAGGCGGTATGATGTAGTTAAGTGCTGGTGTTGTCCGATCACTAAGGAAGAAAGATGGAAAGATTTTAAAGCCACAATCATGATATTTAGCTTGTATTTATGAATTGTTATTTGCCGAGACAAAATAAGGGATTTTCTCTGTAGGGATGGGCGATGACAAAAATTTCATGCCACGATATATCATGAGAGTAATTATCACGATAATCGATATTATCACGATATCATTTTAACTAACAGTAGGGTATGACAAGCACTGAAATTGTGAACATAGGATGAAATATTTTACTGGTATTATAAAATTTATACGTTTTTGAGCAATAAATCTCACGGTATTGACGATAAATAATTATTGTGCTACCAATATTACAATACTGAAAATTTCTCTTCGATATCGATTATCATGACACTTTAATATCACGATATACGATAATATCGTAATATTGCTCAACTCTACTACACAGCTTACAATGGATCAGCAGTGTATCTGATAGGAGGCTTCTCCTTATTGCTCAGTGGGAGGAAATCAAAGAATTCTCGGAGCCTGTAAATAAAACACAACAAAATGACAGGTATGTAAGTTTACAAGATATCACAGAGCATCTAATCAGAGGTGTAGAAAGTTGTTTACAGAGCTACGAGCACTATAATGAACATCAGAACACGTTTTTATGGAGAGATCTAGAAATCACATTCCTATGAAGGGAGCACCCTGCTTCCTACAACTATGCTACTTTTGATTTCTGCTACTACAGTACACCATTGCAAAAGTTGTCCTAAACAGATTTATGAGGCTTTTTCTATGGGGCTGTTTTGCATACTGTCCTTACATAGGATAATCCCCTTAAAGGCCCATTGTATACATATCATATTTGGCCCTACAGAGTATGCTGACTGCTATAGTGTATTCTCTATGGCGATTGGTATGTACAATGGAACCTGGTAATGTAGACACTTAAAAAAATCAGGACACCTGTATAATCCACACACTTAGTTAAGATCCCAAAGTAGCTCTTTAGTGCATTACATAAGCTGACCTAGAAAATCAGGACACCTGATACTTTTGGTTGATCCCAAGGTGTCCATATTACACAGCAGGTTCCACTGTAGTTGTATCTACACAAAAACTACACATATGTCATTGCTCACTGAGACAATGCATCCACGTCATTTTCAAATGCTTTATGAGCAACACCTGCAGAGTAAGGCAACAGCATAGTTACCCATACAGTGTGTCTTCCATGACTAAAATATTCACTAGGGTTGGTACATTATCTCTGGGTACATACATATGTTTTCTAGTGTTATGGAGCTATTCTCAAATAAGTCACCTGATTTCTTTGTGTGAGTCATTGCTCCTCCCAATTCCTCAAATGTCACTAACTCCTTTGTCACTTGCTGGGGAAAAGAACACACCCCAGATAACAAAGGATTTTCATACAATACGATAGCAATACATTTATGCATATGGTTTGTAAAGATACTAATAGTACTGCAGGACATGGCAAATATATTAGATAGGTGAAATATCAGCAAGCATACTCCTTTCAAAATATTGGTGATGATAAATCAGTTGCTACTTTAAGTTACGAATCAGTAATTGTGATGCACTAAATAGAATAATGCTAACCTCTACAACATCCGGTCCAGTGACGAACATGTGAGAACTGTCCTTCACCATGAAAGTGAAGTCGGTCATGGCGGGAGAGTAGACGGCACCGCCAGCACAAGGCCCCATGATCAGAGATATTTGTGGGATCACACCGGATACCATGACATTACGGAGGAAGATGTCAGCATATCCACCCAGTGAATCAACGCCCTCTTGAATCCGTGCACCACCCGAATCATTTAAACCAATCACAGGAGCTCCAACCTCTACTGCTTTATCCATAACCTAAAAACGTGTTACATATGATCTACATTTTAATATCTGCATAATGTAACTAGTTACTTGGAAACAGTATTCCATTAACATTTTAGAAGCTAAAAACCATATTTAAATTCCAACTGATTATTTGGTGTATTTCTGAATTACTTGGTGTATTTCTAAATTATTTGAATTATTAAATTAAATACATCACAGACCTTGCATATCTTAGCAGCATGCATGCTTGATAAACTCCCGCCAAACACTGTGAAATCCTAAACAAGTACAAAACCAGCATAGATGGATTAAAGAGGAGGGATTTACATACTTGACTAAATACAAACACTCTTCTGCCATTGATCAGTCCATGCCCTGTGATCACCCCATCACCTGGGAACTGTCACAGAAACAAATTCAATACATTTATAATCTAAAACCCACAATGCAAGATCACCACAGAAATAGTAGTTATTACAAACACTTGTTCAGTCTACCTTCTTGCTGGGATGATCCATTCCAAAATCAGAGCAAGCATGTTCCACAAACATGTCATATTCACGAAAACTGTTAGCATCAACTAACAACTCTATTCTTTCTCTTGCTGTTAACCTTCCCTACACATAAAGGAATTCTTTTAATATTTATAAATACTCATCATGTACCTTTTTATGTTGAGCTTCTATCCTGTCTTTGCCCCCTCCAACTAATGCGCGCTCCCTGCGCGATTCGAGCTCCTTTGAAGCATTAGAAACACACCTCACATGATGTACAACCCGCCTAATACTGCATCGCGAGATAAACAATCGCCGCATCTACAACACTTAGAGCGCTCTATTTAGAACCCTTTTAACACGTGCGAGAACACGTGAGCAGAATGTACAGATCAGGGAAATCCCCATTTCCATAGTGTAATCCATAATTATCAATAAATAAATTATCACAAATTACTCCTATATAATACAGAAAGAGGTTCATAATGAAGAGTGGCTGCTTGCTTTTAGTGACCATTCGGTACTCCCAGCTTCCTTCAGTTGTACTATCTTCTCCCACTCCGCACTAGCCAAACTGTGTGCCTGGAAAATGGCATCCGGCTGGAGCAAGTATGTTTGTAACATAAAGAAGTGGACCAAAAGTCTCTTAGCTTGATTTACATCACACAAGAAGGCCATCTTAGCAACCAAGCTTCCTCTGCCATAACTATTTTCAGGAGCTAGCTGTAAATAAGTCTGAACTCTTTGCTCAGAACTGACATCAATAAAAAGTTGCTGTCTCGACACAAGGGTTAGTAACATAGTTGTATTACTGTTTGCATCAACGTTTTTGGGCATTTCCCATTCTTCAGTTGTAGTTCTCAAATCAAAATGAACACATTGGTATGAGTGTTCTACAGTATCCGTTGAGGTGTTCACAACATACAGAGTGGTAGCCGACAGCAGTAGAAGACAAGGGAAATGTCTACCAGTGCTTGAGATGAAGTGAGCCTCTACCGACATGATAATGCTGTTGTGTGGCATACAGAACACTTTCCTACAAGAGAAGGAAAAATTCCATGCGCTTAAATTGAATACTAAATCCTTACCAGATAAATTTTGTAGTGGTTGATTTTGTACTGGACCTATCTTTTCTACATTGTTGCAAGTCCGCTGTTCGCCGTTTTAACATAGTTGTTAATCCAGTGCTATGCATAATTCCATGACCAGTCTGTGATACAAACTCCATTGCTCCACCCACTGGTTTAGTGACCACTCCTAACAGACCTTTTCCCAATCCCACTACCAACCCTCGAGCAGCAATCATGCCTCCGCTGTCATCAGACTGTTGTATACCCTGTAATGGTTGTTCGATAATGCCAGCTATGGCCCCGAGGATACTCAGTCCAAGGCTGGATGCTCCACTGGTCAGGCCAGATGTGATGTGGGTAGCTGGCCGAGTTCTTCTGTTATGGTTAAGGTTCTTAACATGCTCTTCATCCATCGACAACCGTTCCATGTTCCTCGACAAACTACCTGCCATGCTGGTTAAAGACCGCAGTGCACCAGAGGAAACTTGACGAACAAAAGCTGCAGTGCCTTTGCTGATGCCCCATATAAAAAGGCTTGGACTTCGTGTCAACCCTTCATAAGGCAACGTCACAAGGTCTTGTAATCCAGTACCAACACTCCTTATCAAGGTACTAGGACTTCCGATTAGTTCTATAGACCCAACCACCCAACCAGCCCGCATTATCAGAGCAGCGGTGTAATGTGCAGCTAGTACTCGTAGCAACTCTGGCCAGTTAGAGAACACATCGTTCAATGAATATTCCTCAAAACTCAATGGAGAATCGTCACATGACAATAGAATCTTTACTGATACTCTAGCACTAACATACAACATTATTGGCTTAATTTTTAAATGTGATATTACCAGTGGCTTTGTGTCTCGAGTAGCTTCAGTTAATAACGTTGGAGATACAGATTTTGGTGGTATATCTGGTTGAGTGGAGTGGGTTAGCACACCTGGAATTGTATACGAGTGGACAAGATATCTGACAAGATTTATCAGTTCATCTTCTATCTGAATTGTGATTGGTTCTACAGCCACATAGAGGTTGTCTATATGACTGAAGTTGTGAGCACTGAAGTCACAACAGCATTGTATCAATGGAGCAGGGGTGGATGTATAAAGGCTTGCCCTTCTGTTGTGTCGTGAACGAGCAATCAACACTACTTCACACTCACATTGGTTGATCATATTATCAATCTGCAGTGCCCCCAATGTGGCACTAAGTTTACCCTTACCAGAAGATCCTATGGTATTGTAAATAATAGAGAATTCATCACAACTAATTCTAAGTACTTCTTCGATGCAGCTAAAATTTCCCATGTCATCTTCAGCCTTGATGAATATCTGAGAAATGTCAAGTTCAAACAACAGCTCCATGTTACCTTTTGAAGGCAGGGCTTGCACAGGTGCAGGAATGGGCAGGGCTGGTGTTACACCTCCTGTTGGTAATAACGTGATGTGATGTGAATTTTGAGTCTTAAAAGTTGTCAGGTGTAGCTCTACACCACTGGGTAGCACTAACAACATGTCCCTCTCAACCAATGGATGAATCGGTTTAGACCAAGCCCGATCTTTGGTGGTCTTCACAACCAATTTCAGATTATTTACAGACATTTTCAGTTCTGCAACAACTTCATTATCATCATCTAGCACCACCGGGTAGGTTTTTGCAAGGGTAGGTGGTTCATATACTGATTCACAGCCAGGTTCGATGGCTTGTGGAACCGCATGTACACCTTTGGATCCAGCTTCCATTATTTCTATTGAATAATTTGTAAGATTCTGAATCAACAATCGTGGAGAGGGATCCAATGAAACCACAAGGTAGTTACTGCCGTCATCTGCCTGATGGGATGTTATCAGAACAGGGGTTGATGTGGGTTCATCTTTGCCTACTGGCAGGGCAAACGAGTGACGAACAAATTTTAAAGACAACGGCATGGACCACTGAATATCCTGGGTATTAGCTGACAGGCAGATAGTATCAGTACATGGCTCAGATGTGTGACTGCAATGCCAGAACAACATGGGCCATCTCTCTCCAACAGCAACCGATGCCAAAGGAAAGAGCTCTTCATATGAAAATTCAACTGCATGCTAAAGTTTACCAATAAGATCACACACACAAGTATATACATATCTATGTACCTTTGGGACCAACTGTAATGGACATACTCTTAACTGCCAGTCAGTATGGTTCAGGAGAACATACTGTGGCTTCAAGCAGATCACCGTAATGCCTCTGTGCTTGCTTGTTACTGCTTGAAACTCCGCTATCACCTTCTGCAATATAAAATTTATATATAGCATATACTGTATAGTGATGGGGGAAATGACAGATATAGCAATCCATCATTTCCAGTAGTATAGCTAATACAGGTGGCCTAAGATGCTGTTTATCAATATTTTGAGTTTATTTCCTTGTCAAATTTCTCAATGAAGTACATCAGTCAATATTATGCCCAGTCCAAAAATTGCGCAATATGGATACAGTATATACCAACACAATACACAACCATGCAAGTGACAAAACTGTCAAAACTGCCACCATGAGGTAATAGCTAGCTACACTGATGAAACATACCATATCTGGTGACTGACACTTTACTACTACTGGTGGTGATCTCTCACTACCACTATCATCATTCTTTTCATCCTTCATTACAGCCAATGAGGACAGGTTCACTGCACTTGACCACAACTCATAATTCTGCCACCTCACACCAAACACAAGCTAAGAAATCCAAACTTAAACAATTAGAATACAACCATGATGTCATGTTTACCTCATCAGATGAAGGTATCATTGTCCCATCATCTTCCAGTGATCTTTGCAACATTCCATTGCCAATACAATCCTTCTCCTTCACTAGTATTGCTGTAGAAGTGTGGTTGACTAGTAGACACTGGGAATGCAATTCCAACAAGATGGTGTTGGAGGCTGTTCTTATTAGTGAGGCCAGTATAGTACAGTACTGAGTTGAACTGAGCGGGAGTTGCAGCAACGAAACACGAGCACTGCCATTCACTGAACTATATTGCAAAATTATGAACTAATGCATCTACAAGTATATGCGCATACACATATCTCTCTCACCCATTCACTCACTCGCTCACACACACGCATGCACACACACATGTTACACACACATATACACACACTCAGACAAACATATACTCTTTTACTGTTACTAACTCAGGAGGGGTTGTGACATCATGATATGGCCACTGCTGGGAAAAGCTTGCTAACTGTTCATAACTCAGATTAGCAACAGGCAGTTCATGTAACATCGTACTGGATACCGACACCATTTGCTCCATCACCACATCACCTTCACCGTGATACACTAACTGCAGCTGGTGCCATATGTCAGCATAAAATAGAGGCAGCTGAGTGAAAACACCTCGACCATGTAGAACTGTCGGTTTGTGCAATTGACTGTTGTCCTCATAGTCAGTAGTGTCTGAGGGGTCAGTTTTTGATGGGGATGGAGGGACTTGATCGTAAGATGTTGAATGAAGAGTGAGATCAAAAGGTAGGTGATTAACGGCTCCAAATAGAGGACACAGCACAATCTACATACATAAATTATACGGTGTGTAAACTATTACAAAAATACATCTAGTCTTGTGCTAAAAATAAATGGTCTGGTATCACTCAACATAATGTTGAGTCCAGAGAAACCATGGAGTCATGAAATGATTGGCTGAAATCAAAAATATTAAATGGCTTTTTCTATAATGTACATGTGGATCTCGAATCTGATTAGTGACTTCCGAAAGTCTGGACTCCATGATGTATTGAGTGATACCAGATCCTATATTTTTAGGGTCTGGCATGGGAAACTAAATAACATCTAGCTACACACCTTGGTTGGCGATGGCTGCGACCTGTCACTATAAACAGGTTCAAGGTTGAACCAACAATGCATTGTACTGTCATTGTTGCAGGGCATGTCAACAAGTAGGCTGGGTTTGTTCCACAGTTGACTTCTAGAGCTCAGCGGGAATGATCTGGACCACTGGGCCTCGGATAATGATCGAAACTTTATACCAGCAAACTTATCCTCAGCTGCCAGCATTGATGGCAAGCTGGAGCATGATGGGATGACTGCTGAATGATCATCATCTGCAACACACCCTGAGCCCCACCCCCTGATTTCCTCCAATTTGTCCTCTTCATCTTGATCAAGCTGCACACTTGTAACAAGCCCTACCTCCACAGGGCACAGTAAATATGAAGTGAACATCCAACTGCCTCTAAATGTGACGACACACTGTAACCCTCCGAGCAACGTGATCTCAACATAGAGAGTGGTGATGTACGAAGCACCAATATGTAAGGGAACAGTCTGTATGCCCACTGTATCAATGGCAAATGGCTTTGTCCATCGCCACATCCCCTCATTCACCAAACACACATGCATCTCCTAAATAAAGAGAAATCATAACCACTTTACAAATACGTAGGCAGGGTTAGGGTTAGGATTTCTATTCTATCAAAAACAGGTTACTAAAACAGGTTTGACAACCTTTAATATGTACCTGACTAATTATTTGGTTAGTTCTCCAGCTGTATCCATGACAACTACGGCTGGGCAAGAAAATGTCTTCCTCAGTGGCAGACTGCCCAAAATGTAGGTCTTCCACGGTGTCATTACAAATGATGTAATGTGTCAGTAATGTCACTGGTTGACTAGTGGTCCACATGTGATCGGTGAGTGATAAAGTATGGACAAGACCTTGGCTGACGTGTAATGATAAAGTGTCTGCTTTGACTGATGCCTCAAGCTTGAGGGATTCTGGTTTTGTAGCATCCGTGTTGTACTGTTGAAATACACCAATGCTGATTTTAGTGCATTCCAATACCCTACGCCAACAAAGATCTCGAAAATCTACAAAGTCAACATCAAATGAACCCCGAATTATCCCAGAGATTGTACCATCTGTCCACCTCCTTGAACGTAGGCTAAAATCTGAGGCACAAAATTCAAACAGTTCTTGTTCAATTGGAGATGGCTGAATAATGTCGTAACCCTCAAAACTCTTTTCTCTGTGTCTGTTAAAGAAGATGAATTTAACCGAAAGTTTTTCAAATTCAGAATGAAGCATCACAGATGGGGCAAGGTTGCTGTTATGTACGGAGTCAATCCTTGTGCTAGCTGCTAGCACAACGGGTGACAAGATAACAGAAAGTGGGGCAGGAAATCCAGTGTTTTCTGCAAGCTGGCGCCAGTCGTCTTCACTCTCACCGGTCCATTCCACCTCATCAATCACAACCCTCCACTGCCGACAACTGGGTAGAATATTTTTGCCATTATCCAACTCAACTGAACAGGTGGTACACTCAGTAAGCGAAAAACTCTTCAATGTCAAATAATCTTGCTCCTCAACATCCCAGTATTGCAGTAAACATCCAATCTACACAGAAGATATACAAGAAGTTTGTTACATGTTTTATTATTTCATTAGCTGGCTAAAAATTTCATTAAATGTCCCATATTTAAAAATTACTTGTTAAATACCCAAAAATTACCTGTATTTAAAAACTTAAAATTACGTTAAATACCCCATATTTAAAAATTACTTGTTAAATTACCTAACTATATTTAAAAATTGCCTGTTTACCTGTTAAATACCCAAACAATTACCTGTATATCCATTGTGGCTGCTTGATTGCTGGAAATATTGAAAGGAACCGGGGCCACCTGAATACTGGTGACAACTCTCGGCTCATAGTAACACCACTCCATGGAGGAAGCAGACACGGAGTCCTTCCCCTCGTTGAACACAATCTGCCCGGGGAGTGGCACCTGGTAGTCATTTTCTTCGCCAAACACGTACACTAAATCCCCACACCTCAGATCATCCGTAAACTTAGTATTACCACCTGTGGGTTCCTTCTTCACTGCACTTGGCCTGGTAGTATTAGACTCAGTAATGTTAGTCATAGTATTTCCAATGTCAAGTGATGATAATACTTCAGTATATGTAGTGTGTAGTTCAGTAGCAGCAACCAAGTGATCGTTGCTTACCAGAACGTGCAAAGACGATGATGAAAACATGACGAAAAATTCCGTTTGGTCTAACAGTGAAATTGGTGAGTGATGGTGAACTTTGACGTCAAGGTGGCTGTTACAGAGGCACGGTAATTCGGATCTTTCCACCACAAGGTGCAACTGTACACCATCAGCTGATAGAAGGCCTGTACTGGTTATCGCAGTGCTTGACTGTGAGTCGTCTTCAGGAAACTTGGCATTAATACTACTCCATGATAAAACTACACCTTTCTCCACGAGGTATGGATAGGACCCAGCCATACTCATCTTCCTACTTTGACGAAATTTTGAGACACCTATTTCAAACAGACATTGATCTGTGGTTAGCTTCAAACTAATGGAATTTCTGGCATTGTATGAGTGCTTCATGGGTGACATTTTATCAGTCACCCCAGGAGTTGGCTTGAGGGTAGACCCAGCAATGACACTTGTATACATCTTCAAAGTGTTGACAACATTCACTAAATCTGGCGTAAGTGTAATATGTAATGGTTTTCCCAGTTCAATTGATACTGCCCCTAAACAAGTACAACAAAATTTATAAGCAATAAATTTTGATTTGAGATTTTAAAAAATTTATGAAAAGTACAATATAAAATAAAACTTCAATAAGAAAATTAGTGGCAACTTGAGATTTTTAAAAAGGTGCAGTGTAAGTTATTTTGATTATAGGACCTTCTTGATGGTTGTGGATGCTAAACACAGAAGGAAGCACTAAAAACTGGGCTGACTGCTCTATTAGAGTAACACAAGGATATATCCGACTGTTCTTTGATTTGCTTCTGTAACACGAAGGCCCAGTTTTCTAGCAGGTTTTCTTTGCAAAATGCCAGCACAATTCTAGAATTAGTATTCTTTGCATTATACAATTACTCTGTCATAAATTTAAGAAAGGCTATGGGCCAGCCATTTTCATTGCCAATGTTTAACAGTATATCCTCTCTAGCATTACATATAGAATAGAATACAAGATAACATACATGTATTCCTTTTAGGTTTGCTAGTGGTCACATGGTAGTCCAGTACTAGCAAGGAAGGCATGATACCGGTCGGTTGGGGCTGTCCCTTACGAGTATCCATCATGGCAAATGCGTATAGTTCGTTTGACTTCAGTTCACCATAACCTGCAGCACAAGATTTACAAACAATTATAACTATTCCTATAAAGTCATACTAAGTATATAATGCACAATGCAAAACCACCACATTATATGTATGGTGAAATGTACTAATGACTCACTACACAAAACCTACTTGAGTAATTCTTCCCGCCAATGGCTAAATCAACATGAGCATCATAGCATGAGATACTATACTGTATGTTGTCGTTGTTGGTTGTCATGGTGATTAAGGGATGATCAATACACAGTCGTAACAGTGGCTGTAACTTAGAGGAAGAAGGTGCCTTCACTGAAGTGGATAATGACTGGTGTGTTTCCCTTGAGGAAGACAAAACAAAGATAGTCACTTTACTACCACTGATAATGGCTTGATACGGTATGGTTGCCATTGGTGATGATACAACAGCCACATCTGTAGTGCTAGGGGCACTCATGGAGTTAGTTGACAATGTTGTAGATTTTATAATGGCAGATACTAACTCAACCTGCTGCTGTCCAGCAAACACTGTGACGTTACTTGAAATATTTATTTCCACCGAGTTACCGCATGCCACCAGTGGAACCTAAGAATTTAATAAAACAGTAAAAGAAGTTGTGTACAGTATTAAAGTAAAGTGTCATACTTTTCCTATGCCGCCCCCCGCTAGTAGTAGGGCTGGACTGAAGAGCACACGTAATTCACAACTCAGCATTATAGGTAGTACATCGGTTAGTTTACTACCATTGCCCTGGTAACCCCAGCATCCCATTGAACAGATGTCCAACTGATAGGCTGGCAAGCGAGGTCTTTTGTGATCATGTACCACTGCATTCAGCTTCTTATACAAACTGGAGTTGATTATCATCCTTGAGATGGGGTAGTCAAGGTTTGATGTCAGACAAGCACTGTCCATGCTGAGTAGGAGGGCAGAGTTGAAATCACCGTCCGGGATTATGATCCTGAAGCAATCCACCTTAACATCCAGTGTTGGCCATACAAAGTCTCCTTCATCCTCTATAAATTGCTATAAACAATATTGACACTCACTCACTCATACATATACAGATACAGCGGTTTGGCCTGCCAGACTAATTCACACGTACCTCATTTTGATTCTGGCCAATCAAATTTGTCAGTTGATTGGTGACCCCATCAACATAACGTACAATTGGTAACCATAACAACAATTCAAACGGCTTCAGCTCCACAATTATCTTAGGTGCCTTACAGCTGCTACTAGTGCTAGAATAGGAGATGTAGCTGAAGCTGAGAAAAGAGTGAGAGCTTGAGCGTTGGGTGGACTGCGGCTCCGGCTCATGTAGATCAGCCATGAGGCTAGAAAGAGCCGTAGAAATTGACAGATCCAAAATGGATGTGTGAGAAGAGAACAGCTTACGACATCTTGTACTTAATTGATCAGCTTTGTAATTCCTATAGAATTAGAAATACATTTCTTCAGCATAAATATGATATGTAAACTACAATTTGCAATCTAGGCAAGTATTAATTTTTGCAATTTTACATGTTAATATATACCAACACTTACAATTGGGCATCAGCAGATACAACCTTCACTTCAGCTTTAAACTGTTGCTCTTGCACATCCAAAGAACAGGACAAGTCGCTGAGTGCACACTCAACACTACTAACTCCTGCTACATCATCTGCAACCCTCTTCAGTGACACTGCTTCATCATCTTCTTCAGCGTCCATGCCTTCTTTATGCTCCACTGAGAACAAAATAAGTGTCAGTTTTGATAAAGTCAGTTGCAGCCAAAAAGATGGCACACTGGCAGGAAACTGCGACGATGCCACACTAACAGTGGGCATGGTTGACACAGTTACCACTGATTGTGTGGGGGATGGTGACAGACTGGCTGTTGGTTGGGACTGAGATACAAATCCTGATTCGTCACACTCCACAGTACGATGTTTGCCCAACACAGAAGTGACCAGTTCCATTGTCTTCTTTATTGTAACTGCAAGCAACTTAGCCTAAGCACAAGTTACACAGATTTCAGTGATAAATAAACTTACAAAATACGTATATACGTACGCATAGGGCTCACTTTGATATGGCCACTTCTTCAACTAAATCTTATGTTGCTCGGGCCCAACCGACCCATAAAATATAAAAATATAAATATTAATATAAAAATTATGTTCATTTTTGAAGTTTAGGTATTGGTCACATGAGTGAATAAAATGGCAGTGATGCATTGGTGGCCATCTGTAACAGTGAAGCGCAGTACGGTAGCCAGTTAGTCAACTATTTGTAGTCAGTTGCATACTGTTGTAATCAGTTTATCTTTTTCGTTCGATATTGAAGGATTTTTTACCTTCCACTAGTCCGAGAAACATAATGATTTAGTTGAAATGGCCTAACTGGTCAATTTGTTTGACGTGTACAGACAAACAAGTGTCTGGATTTTGTCCTGACATGTAGTGTGCACATTTTTTATACATTTCCTTTTTGTAATATATTTTATACTCGTACATTTCTTACTTGTTCATGCGACATTGACATAGTGATTGGGTGAACATCAGCGTGTATGCCTATCCCAACGTCTGTTGATATGCTGGAACGAACCGTTGCTATGGTCAAGTCCATGGCAACTGGATCACATACGTAATGCCTACACGAACTGGTGACAGTAAACAGACACAACCCCTCTACACATGCTCTCCATGGAAACGTGTCTTCAAGTGACCCCCTAGATGATGGTTCGTCCAAGGGGAGTCCCCCAGAAGAGGTGACAACAATTGAGGGTAACACGGCAACCAACATGGGTACGGTCGGCACTCCATGTAGCTGCCAATAGTCATAAGGGATGGAGTCAATGTCACTGTTATCGTTGTTTGGGAACACTAACATAACTGGCTCTAGATTGGCCTATAAAATAAAGATACATATCTTCTAATAAAATTACAAAATTTGGTACAAAATGATGTACATGGTCTAGACGTTAAGGACACAAACTAATAAAACTTTCTCCACATTAAAGGACAAAGCACAAACAAAATCACAAGAACTTCATTTTTGAAAGTGTATAAATTTCTATATGCCAATTATGGCCACTACACTAAAGCATAATAATAATATTATACTACGTACATTTCAAATTTAACAAAAGACAAGTTGAGATGTGTGCATATGTATGGTATGGCATGGGGTATGCTGTTTTGTATATACCTCGACTACGAATGATTGTAACAAGGATATGATCTTCTCTCCATTATCAGTATCACTCTCATTCTCATTTGGTTCAGCATCTGTGTAGCAGTAGTAGCAGTAGTAGTATGTAAGTATGTGAACAACATGCACACCACATGCACAGACGCACACACAAAAAATACACACGCACACTCATGCGCATGCACGCACGCACACACACACACACACACACACACGAATTCAGAATTCAGACCTGTTTCATTCACAGCAGAAGCAGTAGTTAGCAATCCTTCAGTGGAAGTCGCTTCAGTCTCTGCACCAAACATCAGATCTGGTGGGAGTGACTTGAGAAAGGTCAGTAGCAAAGGATGAAAACACATCATCACTCCCAACAACTTCACTTGTATAGTAGAAAAGCTCTGTTCTATATGGTACATACAGCCATTATTATTATTTGTATACTTTATAATATACACCCTGCCACATGCATACGCATGCACACACACACACACACACACACACACACACACACACACACACACACACACACACACACACGTGTGCACACTGCAGACACACAGACATACATGCACACACTACACACACACACTACACACACACACACACTACACACACACACACACACACACACACACACACACACACACACACACACACACACACACACACACACACACACACACACACACACACACACACACACACACACACACACACACACACACACACACACACACACTCACCATTGCCCTTCCCAGTAGGATAAGCACAATAGGCCTCAAGTACATTACCATCACAATCCGGTAATACCAGTGTCCCCATGTTAGCAGGAAATGTCCCCTTGTTGCCCCTAGTTATCACTGGCCCTCGGATGAGTTTTGAAGTGGGTGTGATAGTTGGTGTATCACATGACATAGACACATCAAAGTGATGGAGTATCAATGAGTGTGTGATGACACTGAGCGTGTCAGTGTACTGCCAGCTTGCTTCAGCAATGGTCAATGTTAGCTTGTCTTTGTGTGAAGTGTCATCTGTCATGGAGGCACATGTGCATGTAAACTGAATTCTCAACAAAGCACACACACACATAATACATACACACACACACACACACACACACACACACACACACACACACACACACACACACACACACACACACACACACACACACACACACACATATATACAACACACACATGCACGCATACACACACACACACGCACGCACGCACACACACAACACACACATACATAACACACGCACACACCATTACCCATGACAATAGAGTGGTCCTTATTCAAGTTGCTGGTTTCTGCATACCACGATTGACACCAGTCCACCAGTTGTACAAGCTCCTTCACATCACACCTCACTATACCACTGGGACAACTGAGCTCTGTATAGCAGCTGTACAATAGTACCATCACATTAACAACCATACAGTGACCAGTGCTATAGATATGTACTAAAGATACAATAAGACAGTTCATTAATACTGTATGTATGTGTGTAGCTAAAAAATATGAGGATGAAAATTTTCACTCTAAAATTTTTGTCCTACAGTATAATTCAATGCTGTACTTTCACAATCCACATAAGTTTTCTATACTAAATTCCACACCATCGATCTTTAGGCTGGATGGTTTGTCATGTGGTAAGTCTAAATCATTCTACCATATAAATCCTATGGAGAATAAAAATATCAATCCATGAAAAATTAAATAGCAAATATTTTCACCTACTATTATTTTAAAAAGCAATTAATACTCTTTAATTGTACCAGTTTCGAACTTTTGATATACTACACAAGTATGATGGTAATTTACCAGTAAAGTTGTATATTTATAAATATGAAACCTACACCTTATAATGGTTTTTCCATTGTCCTGCCAGTGTCGGGTGGCAGACAGGTGTGTTACCTCTACAATAGCAGGGGCGGCGGTTACACTAGTAACTACGGGGTCACTGTTACCACGAGCAACCATCGCCCACCCCTCTGACACCCACGAGAAGGTAGCAGTTGTTGGCAATACCTACGCGGAAAGGAGCTAAAAATTTAAAACAACTTAATATTATCACATCACACCTTGTAATTGGATTTTGTGCGTTGTATGTGATCGTGTGTGGCATTGCCAGGGTACATCGGCTTGCTGGTGTGTCCCATGTACCCTTCTGTGTTGATCCTGACACAATAGTGTGACCGGGAGCCAGCTGAGTAGCATTGGTGACGACTGGTAGGAACATAGATCACACTCTTCTTGATAGTCGTGTATACTTCAGTATGAGCATCAATATCACCCATGACTATCATTCCTGAAATCACACAGAAATACATATAAGTACAGAAATCTAATTATGTAAATTGCAAAATACATGTAAATACAGATCTAATTATGAAATACAGAAATATAACTGTGAATTTAGAAATACATGTAAAGTGAAATGGCAATAAATACATGTAAATATACGCAAAAAGAATATCCCAACACAGATTAAGTGTATGTTCTATTAGAGTGTTTTATATGCTGTTAATAAATTTACATACACTGCTACATACAAAACACAGCTTGATCACCTGCCGACAGGGATGGATTGGCCTCCAGTGAAGAGCTACGTGACTTAGAGAAATGCTGCCAGAAATGCACCAACTCTGCACACAGCATGACGTTCAACTGACCGAAGTCAAAGTGTTCGACGAGCTCCTCTTGTGTCCGCTCTTTGCTGACATCGTAGTAGTCATAACTGAACCATACTGCAGGGAAGTCGTCACTTGTGCAAGCACGTGATGCCGTCAGGTCAACGCTACTGCTGGTGTCAAACAGTGTGCCACAGAGCAAACGTGATGTGTCAACCACATCTCTGCCATGTGGACCGATTGTGAGTACCACCAACTAAGGCAAAAACAAGTTATATAAGTTGGTTTATAAATTGTTCTATGTATGTGCAGGTAAAGCACCAACCACACTGCTCTCAATGCTGTGTGTGTTGTATGTGTGTGTGTGTGTGTGTGTGTGTGTGTGTGTGTGTGTGTGTGTGTGTGTGTGTGTGTGTGTGTGTGTGTGTGTGTGTGTGTGTGTGTGTGTGTGTGTGTGTGTGTGTGTGTGTGTGTGTGTGTGTGTGTGTGTGTGTGTGTGTGTGCTGGAACATTTGTAGGTGTCCACTATACATTTTAACAGTTAATACACTGTACTTTAGTTACCTCCTTCTCTGATTTATCAGTTGATGAACTTTCAGTTTTGCTCCCCTCAGCACCACAACAACAGTCTCCTGTCAGCTCTGCCCACAGCCCCATAAAACCTGTATAACATCCATAGAGCTGAGTGGTGGGCTCTGTTAAGAGTTTAAAAAAGCACCCACTGATGTGAAACAGTACAACTGATTGTGCCGATATCTTTGGAGCAGCAAAAAACACACCCTGGTTCTTTTTACAAGTATGCTTGAAATCAATTGTAACTTTGTTCACTAGGATTGAAAGATCAAAAGAAGATTCGGGTGGCTTAGCACCTGTATTTGTTTGATTCTCATTATCTTCAGCTGCACCGACAAAAGACCACATCCAGCTACCCCAACCCTCGGAAGAAGGGTTGCCATCTTGTTTCGGTTCCTCTCCTGTGGTTGCTGCCGTATCCTCAAATCCCTCTGCAACGTCATAAAATTTCTCATCTTGTGAGCTGGATGATAGAGCTGGACTGAAGCATTCAGCTTCTTTTCCTTTTAACTTCTTTGTAGAGTAATACAATGCAAATATTCTATCCAGAATGCGCATGAAAAGACAATACTGTGTCTCCGTGAGAGAGAAATCCATTACATCACTAAGAAAATTAATTGCATTGGAAATTCGGTGACCACCTTTAAAATCTTTCTGCGTCCGCATGGTAAAACCAAATTTGCTAACAAAAGGTTCTTGAAACTGTTCAATATGTCCATTGGTGCTCAGCTGATCCAAAGAGATCACCACATCCTTCCAGATACATTCGCTGTGTAAGGAATAACTTCCTTGCAAGGAGTCGGTGTAGATAAACATTCTGTTCCAGAATTCATTGGTACTGAAGGACTCCACAGAATCAGCGGTGATTGATAAAATGACATCATCGTCGGTCAGTTTAACAACAACATTCTTAATATGGTAGACTATATTACTGAGAATGCGATTCAGCAAGCCACTCAAATAGCCAGGAGCCTGATCACTGGAACCTACATTACATTTAAATGACCGGATTTATGTATGTATGTGTGTAGTACATGCAAGCACGTTTGCAAAACAACAGCATGTTTATGTATCTAACAAAACAATCGTACTGAAACAGCTAACATTAAACACTTCAAAAAATTGGTCATGGGTATATTTTAGAAAACTGTTGTTTATGCCTTGCGTTTGCTTTGATGAAACAATTGTAACAAATGCTTGATCAAAACATGCAGTCAGCCAGCTGAGCCATACTCCATAGCCATAAAAGCTTCACTCAAGTTGAGTATTGTATTTTGCACCTACACTGTAAGTAGTGTGAATTATTTTCAGTAGCAGCCTATAAACACTGAGCACACACACAGGTGTACAAGGATAGCGATGCTTAGCAATTTCTCTTTCCAGTTAAAAGCATATCTGGTTATATTCGATATGACGGTAAAAGCCATTGATTCCCTCACATATAGGAAACATTTATACTTACAAAACTTCTGCTGAATTCTATTTCCTTTTCAAGCCGTATACAAAATATTCACACATAGGAAGTTTGTGATTTCTTACCTTGTTGGAGCTCCGTCTTCTTGATGGTTTCCTTAACTTCTCCACTGAGGTCTCCTGAGCTACCACCATCATCCATACTCCATGATTCCTTCACAACAGCAAATACCTCCACGTTACTGATTGTAATCTCCACCGGCTCGGATCCCAGAGTGGTCCAGGGTACGTGGATTCTCAGTTCGTCCACGTGACCACTCTGCAGAGCTAGTGGATAGCCCATCTCCCTCTCCAGAACGTCAAGGCGCAACTCGAGATTTCGCAAGACCGCATCTCCACCCCAAAACGAGAGCTGTAGATCCGTCGGCTTGATATTCTTCACATATTTATCAAGATACGATGTTAGCAATGGAGTAATGTATCTCTCCAACATAACTGGGTCGATTCTTTTTTCGCCTCTACTTCACAACAGCTTCACTGTTCACTATTTATTGTTGCAATGTTGTATTCTATTTAAATATCATGTTTCTAATTAAAACGCACCTACTCTATTTAATGGTTAGCTAAAAAAGAAGCCGAAGGAATCCATACGAATTGAGTTGTCATAGAGTAGTCTACGCTTTGTTAGTAACAATTACCTAACTAATCTTTAAATTTGAAATGTTCACATTTATCGGTGTATTTTCTTTGATACAGAAAACTACCGCTGTGCGTGGAATGACTAGAGGCATGGCTGTTTCCAGTAATAAGTTATCCTTTAGTGTGGCTACGTTTAACCTTCTGGCTCCATGCCATAAGCGACTAAACAAAGATAATAGGTAAGTTTTTTGGTTATTGTCGTATAGCCTAGCTATTACGTAATTCGTTCACACATACATGAATGTAGTTTATTTCCCCACATTGAAATGTAAAATAATAATTGTGTGTGCTCCTGATTTATAGCCTGGTGGGCGAAAAATGTAATAGTTTCTATTTAGACCTATGGTTTCTAAGTGGTAACTAATGCTTTGCCTGACATGTTAATGTGTCCTTGTATGTGCTGATAGATGAATAAGGCATGTGACAGTGTCTCTTAGCTATGAATGATATTATAATAGTTTTACCAGATCATTTTTATAGGAAAGTTGTATAGACAATTATGCATTGTGGTACCAACAGAACTATGAACAAGAATGGAACCTCACAATTTATGTACTTAGCTTAATAATAAAATCAGAATAGCCCGAGATTTTATAGGGAAATCATAATTCCACTTGTTTGTTAATGGAGGGTATTATAGCATAACATTTTGATGATCAAGAAATTTGACAAATTTGATGAACATTAAATTTTGATTCGTCAAAAATTTTCCATCAATTCTTTGATATTTTGGACTAGAGAACCTGGCACTGGTATAATGGTACTATAGAAATTGAGGCTTGAAACAACTTTCATCAATTTATGTTTCATCAAATGTAAAATTTTGACAATTCATCAAAATTTTAGTTTGTTAATGTCATTATGCTATATGGTACCTTTTTGATCTCTGAACCTTCGGTTATCCAAAAAAGAGCTTCAAGCTCATAGCATTTATCCTATTGAGTATGAATTGTGCATTTTAATCATCAGGAAATCGAGATGGCTACGGAGAGAGATTGAGGTACCGGAACTCTTCACACCCAGAACAGAGGAGCTCTTGGCTGTAATAAAAGCTGCTGGTCCCCTGGATGTGCTCTGCTTACAGGAGTTCTCAACTGATCAAAGAATTGTTGACATGTTTAATGATGCTCTAGGCTCAAAGTGAAGCAGTAAAATAAACAGTACAGTACAGTAAACACTATTGAAAATAAAATGTATAATTGTGGATTGTGGTTTTATGTTTTCCTGGCTTGGACAGTGAGTGTTCTATTAAGAGTACTTGTTAGCTTCATTTGACAGGATGCCAACACGTACACTGACCTTTGTACACACACACACACACACACACACACACACACACACACACACACACACACACACACACACACACACACACACACACTATTTTAAACATGTTGACTTGTCATACTACAGGTACAACCTGCTTCAGTTACCTCGTCCTTGTAATGATGAAGGATTAGCCATCTTCATTGACAAGTCCATAAAGTTAGTATCAAACGTATACATTGTGCTATCGTGAGATTTCAATATCTTTAGCATAGTCAGAACTGTCACCCAGGACCTGTCAGGAATGTCGTGTAGGATAGCTCTTCATGCCTTACTACAAGTACCAAGCTTGCAGACAAAGGTGCATGTAATAATTATATTATCATAGGATCTTAAAATAGCACTAGTATACTTATATGGTAGGACCATTGTTACTAATAATAAATCTTTAATTGAAACAGCACTTCCATATTTATTATAAGGACAAAATTTATACTAAGTCACAGACAAAGACAAGGATGATTACCTGTGTGTGTTTTAATAGAGTATTTTGAATTTACTGCATAAGGGGGCTTTTTAACATCAGTGCCAATGAACATACTAAAAGTTGTTAATACTTAGTGACACAGGTTGTTAATACAGTGATACCCAGTAATAGTAATAGTTACTGTTTAGAAAGTAAATTTATATGCGTGTACACACGCATGGCTATCCTATTGCATAACGGTTTTCTACATGCAGTAATAATGATCTTCCGCTTATTTGTACTATAGGTACTTGTCTCAACCACCCACTTGGAATTTCAGCATCATTTTATGTCAGAGAAAATTCGACAAGTAAGTAACCGCAAATAATTCAGTGGACCGCCACCTGTGAGATTTGCTGATCTTTATTTTAGCTAGAATGCTTTTTCCTTTTAAAATAATAAATATTGTATAGTACCTATATTAGGTATGATGTAATCTTATGTACGTATTACAGGCTCAGGTGAAGGAAATATTGTCCTGCACAAGGAGGCTTTGCTCAGAGTATGCATTTTGTTGTCACAATATAATTTTGTATAAACACCCCCCAAGTTAAAGACACTCTCATCAGTACCTGTATCAGTATCACTACAAAAATGACTAAGTGAATTAGACAATGTTTTTCACTGTTAATATATTGTTTAGTGTATCATGTATGCTCTACACATTTCAATAGATATTCAGTGGGAAATGATAGTCTTGTGTTCATAATGGGAGACTTCAATGGACCACCAGAGACTGGTTCATATAATCTTTTTACTGAGGCCAGCTTCTTGTCTGCACACTCTAGAGTTCACGGCCTGGAGCCACAAGTGACACACAGAGATCATCGAGGCAATGAGTTCACTGCAGATTATATATTTTACAAGTGTGTGCGTATGTGTAAGAGTGTGATATTATCGTGATACCATGATAATCGTACCAAAAATTTTTTTGAGTATTGTTATACTGGGAACATGATATTACTGTCAATACCGCGATTATTGTAAGATTTACTGCTCAAAATATTCTAAGCTTGCAAGACATTTTTCACAATTTTAGTACTTATACTATTGATAACACTGTTAAATGTTAATTATTTATCATCAAGTTATGTAACAACTTAAATATTTGTATAATACCATTATAACCGTGTTGAATTTTACACAATAATCGTCGCAATGATTCTTACCCTAGTACGTATGTGTATGCATGCATGCAACGTGTGTGTTTGTGTGTGTACAGACACTAACACTCCATTTCAGCAGTACGTGTATAATGTTTGTAGTGTACGTATACCTGTAATGGGATGGTACGCATGTACATATCCATATATGTGAATATGTGGGGTGAATTTCAGATTTGGTATTATGACTCTATATAGCTCACGGTGTCCTCATGCCACACCAATAGCAGCCGATGTTTATCCTAAACAGTACGGAACAGAGGTCTGTGCTATATTCTTATAACAGTGTATGCGTAATCCTTTCCCTCTAGAAATGGCCAGAAGAATTTTCAGCATCAGATCACAGATTATTGGTAGCCCGTTTCGAAATAGATCAAGATGAACTAAATGATGTTGACTCCAGTTGTGATGTTACACAACAGACTACACAGACACACCAAAACAAAGAGAATAAATTATGTTCTGTTTTGTAACAGCAGGCTGCAGCTTCAAATTTTATTTATTGATTCCATGTATATAATCACACATGAAATTTTCCATGGTTAACCACCTCCAGCTAATTAAATTTTCTATCTAATTCAGTCATCTGCTTTGTATGGACACCCCATAAATGACCATTTTAGACATGTTGCTCTACAGAAATTTTAGTACCGATTGTCAGAAATTCATATTTCTGAAAGATTTCCAAAAATGCTGTGAACTTGAGGTAATTAAATACACATGCAAGTAAAATTCATGATAAATCATCTGATCCAAAGGTGTAATATAATTTCATAGTGATATAATCAACTATATCTGGATACCCGTAAAATAAAAAACAATTTAGGTAAAGAAGATTTATTATTTCATTTTATCGAAATACTGCAACCTCGCTCTAAAAATTCAAGAGAGTTAACAATAAGCATGCTCATGATATCTTATTATGCACCTCCTTGTTTCTTCTCTCTGTGCTTCACCTTCAACCCTTTTCTTTTCTTCCAATTGCTCAGCCTAACACATTAAAATTGACACTGATGTGTATGCACACACACATACAAACCAAACATGGTACAATTAACACAATGATTGCCAACCTGTGTTCTTGCCTTCTGTTTCTTTGCTTCGTACACCTGGTTTTCTCTCTGTTTTTGTTCAGCAATGTATTGTTCTCTTTTCTCCTAGGGTACCTGTAGTGTGTATGTTTCGTGGCAGCTAAAAACAACTAACTCGTTTCCTAATGTTTTCAAATTTAGCAGCCAGTCTCGCTTCCTTCTCCTGCTTTTCTCTCATAGCAGCTATATCAATCTCACCAAGTTTCTTCCCTCCCACTTTGGTCGGGGATAGTTGGGATAAAGTATCACTAAGGTGAGCCCTCTTTTCAGCTTGGTAAGCACTATACTCAGCTTCTTCCTCTTGCTTTACTGGAAAACAGTTATTATAAAATTATAGTCACAATATGCTACAGATATAAATAGAATAGATTGGATTTGTAAGTACATTCATTCATGCATCTGATATAAATACACTCATGGCCGGTGTACAGGCAGAATTACCTATCCATCTTATCCTTACTTTTAGCAACAGCTTCACGTTTAACTGCATTGGGTGCTTTAACATGGTAACTTCCATGGCTGCATACAACAATAAAATTACATTACTGGCATTATTAAATGAACTGCACAGAATGACACAGCAAAAATGCTGTATCGCAAAATATTTTTTATAAACGTACCATTGGAGTGGGTGTTGTTGTTGTTGTTGTTGTTCTTGTTGTGGTAGCTCGTAGTCGCGTTGTGATGGTAGTTTATGCGGTGGTGGACGTCGAGGATGATGTACCGGATGGTGCGAATGCCTCGGCGAATGCCTACTAGGCCGTGCGTCAGCTCCGGAAGTATCCATGTCTTGTTCCTCACTATTCCATTGTTTCTGCCTTGGCTTTCTCTCTCTTTGCTGTCTCGTTCGCCCGGGTGGTTGGGAATACGTGTAACTCATCTTTGGCGCTTCAGTTTAGAATGAACGCCCATGCGCTTACGTTGGTATTTGGTGTTGTCATAGTAACTGGATAAATGGAGGCGGAGAAAACATTAGCCGAATCAAAGGAAGTTAGCGAGCTTCTTTTTCGCTTGATTGAAAACTTAACCAAAGCAATAGATAAAAATGAAGGGCTGTTGGAGTCGATAGAATCTTCCGAAATTCGGTCATCAGGTGCAGAAACCGGTGTACTGCGCAACCTTCGCGCAAGGCTAGCAGCCACACACGCCCCAAACTCCGCCCTAAGGCGAGACCTTAAAACATTCTCAGAAATCTTCCACCGGCGCTACAACAATTTAGACCAAACAGCTAAAAGCGTGGAAAAGGTTAGCCTGGAGTTGAAATCAAAGCAAAAGGCACTGGAGGAGGAGCTGATTGCCTTACAGACTTCCAAGGAGTCACACGAGAAAGGCAAGACAGAATGGAAAGAGAAATTAGAATTAGCTAGAAAAGAAATACTTGAACAAGATGACCGACTTACAGTATTGTCTCAGCAACTAGCTGGAGCCAAGAGTACTCTTGAGAAGCGAACAAATGATTTGGCCACGCAGAGAATTGCTTTTGAAGAAGAAAGATTGTTGACAAAAACTGACGTGACCATAGCAAATTCAGAGGCTGCCGAAGTGCAGCAAAAACTTCGTGAACAGATTCTCAAGAATGTGGAGCTAGAGAACACCCTGTTGAAAGCAGAACTGGGTCTTCACCAAACAGTGGAACGAGTCAACCAACTCACTATAACCAATGAAAGGCTACAACGCAATTTGATACAATCACGACAGGCATCAACTCGTGCAATCAAGCAATTTGAAAGAAAAACAGTTGATGGTAATTTTTAAAGTAACTGTTTAGATAATTTTTATTTACTTGTGTGCAGCCAACAAGAAGCTTGCAGAAATGAACACAGAGCTAGCCAAAGCTCACGAGCAAACTAAGAGATTTCAAGAAGTGCTGGGAATGGAAAGGCGTAAGCAAAAAAATTTGAAGGTATAGCTAATAGTTAAACTCCTGTAGTTACCAATACATAGCTAAATATAAAATTTTTGATTATAGCACGCTCTAGAGAAAGAATTACAAGAAAAACAATTTGGGGGTGATCATATATCGCCTGCTGCATATAAAGCATATTTGGACACTCTCACGGAAAGTGTAACTGCTTCATACAAGTCACAGACACCAATGCGAGTAGAAGATGTCTTGAGAAAAAATGAGGTACTAAGTTCAAATGTAAATATCAATTGTAATGTAATGTATTGTGTTTCAGAGCCTTTTGGTAGAAAATGCTAACATCAAGGCAGAATTGAGAAAACTTAGAATTGAAAATTCAGAATTCACAAAGAAAGCATCTCAGGCTTGTGGAAATGCACTCCACATGGAGGTAACTTACCCTATTCTGTTGTATTTGTAAGATAGAACCTAAAATACTGTTTTTATATAATTTCGTAAAAATATTTGTGGTTACATAATATCCAATTAATGTAAATTTAATTAACACCTTTAACAGTGTTCTTATAATGATTTTTCATGCTAGAATCAAGCTCTTGTTGGGCTTGCTGATAGAGTGGAACTAAAGAAAAGACTAGAGAAGGCAGAAAACCAGTATCGTGAACTAGAAAGTTCTCTTACCAAGCAAGCCAGTGACTGGATAGCTCAGAAAAAGCAAGTAGCACAAATGGAAAGAGATATTCGCTGGAGCCAGGTCAGAAAACATTACTTTCAACATGTCGTCACCTTTTTATTGTATAGATCCAGCCAATACCAGTACTTGGTGCTGCAGAAAGAACCTGGTCAAACTACACAAAAGGCAAAACTACCAATAGAATGTTACATTCATAAAATTTATCCCTAAATAATTATTTACTCTAGGAATCTTGACCCTACAGAATTTTTTCTACATTTTTTGATTCAAAAACTGTATACATTACATAATGCACAAGTAACTAATTACAACTAAAGTTGTCTCACTACGTTTTTAGATTTTTATCTACTTTGTCACCTTGTGTTGCATCAAAAGATGGAAAATGAGGATTTTTGATCTCCCTTGTGATGTGCGCCATTACAGCAGCATTCATTGCTTCCTTCTCAGCCCTGTTCAACGAAGTGCCAACTCCTTCACCGATTATCTTCTTGTTGGAAAATATTCCAATGACAAATGTGGGAAAATGAGTTAATCTTCCACTTTCTTTGAGCAATCTTGATTCTGGCGGTCCCCATTTCTGTTGCTTCAACATAAATTCAAGAAGTTCTTTGGGGTTTTCTAGTCTCACTACATTGTTGATTTCATTTTGACTAAGTTGTGGAAGGATGAAGTTGTGAACAAACTTTCTAGCGGCATGTGCGCCCTGGTCAAAGTATATAGCACCAACGACAGCTGTTAGGGAATCTGACAAAATGTCCTCTGCTTCAAGTTTAGTCCGTTTCTCCTCTGGTCCGACTGGTCGCGTAAGGATTATATCTGCAAGCCCCAGGCGTTCGCAGACCTTTGCCAAGCTTTCTGAACTGGCTAAAGCTAAGTCAACCTTCAGCATGGATTCATCAGGCATATTAGGGTAGGTGAAATATAAAAATTCTCTAACAAACATCAACACTACAGATCTACCAATAACTGATAGTCTACTGTTGCACTTATCCTCACTAATCTCCAATGGTTGATAGCCCCAGGCTGTGACCGCTTGCAAGAGTGAAGGTAGCTTTTGAGGAGAGTAACCGATCCGGTGAGCAAACGCACTTAGCTCAACATCGTGGTTCCAATTATAATACGAAGTCAATATGCCCGTTCGTGGGTCTACGCGATCCGGATCATCATATTTCTTTCCTTTCTCAGCCAGCGGGTTGATGAGTGATTCAAGATACTCTTTGTATACCTGAGGCTTGCGTTTCCCAAAGTGCTCACTTATTTGTCGGACAAAAGCAACCGACGGTACAATCCGTCGAGTAATAAAATTCAAACTCATTTTCTATGTACTCAATTCTAATCAATGATCACCTAATATAAAATTGAAAACCACAATTAAATACAATAGAACTAGCTACGTTTCTGCTGTAGAGTCTGCTTCAAATATTTCTATCTTTTCTTCACTTGAGAAATTTTCTTGACGAGATGGTAAGGGTGCCATCTGAAGATCCTTCGAAAATTTTTCAACCAGTGCAGTTTTCACTGCTTTGTTCTCTGCTACAGCTAGAGAAGGGCCAGTTCCCTCAGCTAAAAGTTTGTTCATTGAATACACACCCACTGTAAAAATAGGATCATGTTTTAATTTCTTATCTTCATCAGTATTTTGCAGCAATCGTGATACCGGTTGCAGCTTGCCTTGATTTTTCAGAATGTAACACAGCATTTGCTTTGGGTGCTCCAATTTTGCCATCTCTTCCAGCTTTCCTTGGTCGAGCTCACGCATGATAAATTCACCAACAAATTTCCTTACGGCACTAGAACCCTGGTCACAGTACAGCGTGCTGATAACTGCTAGCACAACATCTGATAAAGCTTTTGACACAAGCTGAGATGTGTTATCAATGGAAAGTGCAACAGAGGTCCGGATAACATCCACAAGGTCCAAGCGCTCACACATAACTCTTATTGCATCAGAGTTGGTCAGCGCTGAACCAACATCACTTAATGCATCACCAGGCAAGTCCGGATATGTTGTATATAAATGTTCCTGTACAAACATTAATATCACTGATCTTCCCAGTAAAGACAGTCTACCATTGCACTGGAAGTTGGTTTCTGGTGAAGGAAACAAATCAACAAAACTTTTTGTGGTGAGTGCAGTCAACAAAGAAGGTAGTTCTTCTGGTCGGTAGCCAATTCGTCTAGCAAACTTTGTTACCTTAACGTCATAACTTTGAAGAGACAAGTCTTTAGCAACAGCATCGTTAACGTTGTTTAGATGGTTAGTTTGTGGAAGAGTGTTAAGATCGGCTGAAGAATAAAGTCTTGTAGAAACCAATCTTGCGTAACTTGCTCGAGAAACTAACTGAACATAAGGCCTGGCCAGCATACAAAAACGTGGAAGTGAATTCATTCTTAAATAGTGCGCACCTATAATATAATTCTATTTAAAGACTATCTAGACAATTATTTTAGGTAATGGCAGCAGAAGGCACAGATAACGACGACATATTTCAAGAAGACGACAACAATGACGTAGATAATAAAAAAGTATTAATAGATCCTATAAAAGTAAGTTTTAAAATATAGACTTTGTTGTATTGTCACTTTCTAGTCACTACTGCGAGACTTAGTTTATATATGCACGTCATATGGATAGAAAGCCATTTCTGTACAAAATTGCATAAAGACAGCATTTATAGGTGGACACTTGATGTGCAAATTTAATGCCATAGGTGTTAATCACTCATGATATGAATTTTGAGGAATACATTGTACCTTCATAGTGTTGAATTATGGAATCTGACTTCTCAAATTGGAAATCTACTATTATTAGCATAGGGATATTTTGTGCCTTAACTTACAGAAACTTGATATAAAAGCTCCAGAAGTGGGAGAATCAGAACATCAGTTGCAGTATTCCTACTCGTTGTGGTTCATGGAGCGAGAAACGTTGCCCTCCCAACGACTCTCTTCATCCTCTTCTGTCTACGAGGACAACATAAAACTGATAGCAACTTTCTCATCAGTAAGTTAGGGAATTAGAATGAGCTTTTGATAAGGATTGAAAATGTCTGGACATTTTCCCTATTGTAATTTCATAGGCGTAGGACTAAGGGGGGGCTAAAGCTTCCCCAGTTTTCACTGTCATTCCATAAGAATGTAATTTTTCACCATACAAATGTGTCCTGATAACTTCAATAATATATAGCCCCCCCCAGTTTTGAACAGCTTCCTATGCCTATGAAATTTATTGACTTCCCCATTGATAATGTATGGTAAATTTGTCTGGTCAGTTTGGTCAGTCAAATGCCAAAGTTGGCCGGAAAATGTCTGATGACTGGCCATTGTCATAAACAACTGCTTGCAGTTGGTGAATTGTAGACAATGAATTTTACTTGTTGATTATTAGGTAGAACAATTCTGGGCTCTGTACACACACTGTGCCCGTCCTGGTGATTTGGCTGGCTTTAGTGACATCCACTTATTCAAACTTGGGATAAAACCAATGTGGGAGGTTTGTTTTGTCTTTTGGTATTGATGCTTCTCTAAGTGGTACGGTGATATCTATGTTAGGATGAAGCTAATCAAAATGGTGGTAAATGGATGATACGGTTAAAGAAAGGAATTGCGTCACGCTGTTGGGAAAATCTGGTATTGTTCATGTGAGCCATTAATTCTGTTTGTACTGCATCTCTCTAGATACTGGCAATGTTGGGGGAACAGTTTATGGTTGGAGATGAGATATGCGGAGCCGTGGTGTCTATTCGCCCTAATGTTAGTTGTATACATGCAATGCGAATACAATAGTTACTTACGGCCTTTTAGTGGCTTGAATTCTGATTACACTTATAATTAACATAAAACCTTCTAATACAACATACATTAGTTAGGGGTTTTATATTGCATAGGAGGATATTTTGTCACTGTGGAATCGGACAGCATCGGACCATGAGGTAACCACAAGGATTAGGGATACTCTAACCCGGGTGTTGTCCTTGCCACCAAATACTGTGATGGAATACAAGATGCACATGAACAGCATCAGGTATATGCCACACTCTGCAAGTTGTTAACACGTTGTTATGGTGTTCTTTTTATCTGTAGGGATAAAACGAGTTACAGGAACACGGACGTGTTTGTGCGTTAATATGTGTTTACTAAACTTGATTTTATAGATTTGTGGATATTTATAAATCCAGCTGCCATAATTATTGAAATTCAGAGCGCGTAATTGACGTGCATGCTACACGTGACGGGCGTTTCTTTCTGATTTTGGGATTCGAGTATGATTAAAACTAGTTAGTTTTTGTGAAGTGTTTTGCTGCAAACATGGCAGGTAAGTTTGTGTATGTGTGTATGAATTTTTTCAGCTTTCTCCCTGTAGGTCAGGCGTTCGTGTCTTTGGCGACAAACGATGACTACGCCATGGGTGCTCTGGCGTTAGGAAGATCATTACGAGACGTAAACACATCAAAGACCCTTGTCTTATTGGTAACGAACGGAGTGAGCTCCCATGCGAGGTACATTTAAAGGTTGATTTCTCTTTGCATATAATTTGCTTACACATGCAAATTTAATTTGTTAACTTTGCAGAAATTTATTAAGGTCGCTGTGGGATGAATTAGTGCACATAGAAGAATTAGATAGTAAGGATTGGGAGCACCTTCAACTACTTAACCGACCAGAGCTTGGCGTGACCTTCACCAAGTTGCATGCTTGGCGTCTCGTGAGATTCCAGAAGTGTGTTTTTCTGGATGCCGATACACTTGTACTGTGCAACGTGGACGAGCTCTTTGAAAGGGAAGAGTTTTCCGCTGCACCTGATGTAGGTTGGCCAGACTGTTTCAACTCCGGTGTGTTCGTATATAAACCATCATTTGAAACATTCGCAAATCTTTATCAATTAGCAATAAAGGAGGGAAGTTTTGACGGTATGTCAAACCAACCAAAACATAAACAACACATTTAATGCTTGTTTATACAACAGGAGGAGATCAGGGTATTCTTAATGCATACTGGAGTGAGTGGGCCACAAAAGATATAAAATATCATCTCCCTTTCATCTACAATGTTACTCCAAATATGTACTATCAATATGCACCAGCATACAAAAGGTATTTATATTATGGTTTAAATTTAAATTGTTATATAAATTGTGTGGGGGCAAAGGTCAAAACATTTAATGGGTATGTTTATTACAATCACATCCTGTTTGATATATGCATGTATACTCTACTAGGTTTGGTAAAAATGCTCGCATTATTCATTTCATTGGACCCCTGAAGCCCTGGCATCATACTTACTTGCCTGAATCAGATACTGTGATTCCCATACCACATTCTGCATACCAGCATTCTCCAGAGCACTTGCTTCGGTGGTGGCGTGCTTACCAAGCAACGCAGGTCTGTGTGTGTGTGTACACGTGTGTAACTGTGTATACATATTGTGTATTGATGTATCCATGTGTGTACAAGCATGTACTGCAAATGTTGGAGGAGCTCTAAAATGTTTTATTGTACATAGTTTACAATTGACCACGTTATAATATGTTTACAAAGATTGATAACATATTTCTTCAGGTACTTCCCTTCTTTGATTACTGCTATTTTATATTTGAATGAAAGAAATCTTGAAATCTTTTAGGTTGTTGATATTTCTAAATTTAGAGATTACTTATACGTATGTATATAGTTGCAAAGATTACTAGAACAGTGTTGGTTTACTTGGCAAGTATCATGCTTCTAAATATTCATCTGTACCACCATACTTATACCATATAATTGCTTTTTGGCAGAAAATGTGAACTTCTAAGGAAAATTTATTGTAATACAGTAATACTGAACATGCGTATGCCATTGTCAGTGCTTGAAATAAGAAAATATGACATTGTCTGAACAAAAGTGATTTTGATCAGACAGTTATGTGATTTGTTAGGACATTTTGTCCAATCAAAATCAAAAATGTTCAAGACAAATATCATTTTTTGTTGGAAAATGTCCAATGTCTGACCGTTATTTCAAGCACTGCGTTATGATTACTTCATACTTGCAAATATCTCTCCTTTATTAATTATTATTGATTTTCCCTCAGCAGTAAATGTCAGGTAACACACAGCAATATAGTATTATTATGAGTAGGAGGTATATAGTATATACTCTGACGTTCACCCCTAGCATGACCTTTGTAGTGGACACGATAGATCAATAACAGAATTTGATCCAATACTGATACAGATACCCAGAACCATATACACAGTAACTTTCAAGGGATAATTATATAGTTCATGGAAGGCAAGTCTGAAAGGATGTTTGCAGTTTAGTTTTTGCTGATCATCAAGATCAATACATAGATTCCTTAAGCTACTGCTTCTTTTCAGTGGCAAAAATTTTGCAAGCTTTTGGAAAAATCCATGAAATCCAGACGATCCCTTGAAAGTTATACACCATGGCCTTGTAGAGACAGGGATGTGCCCACAGTGGTTGGCACCGATCACCGCTCAGATAAAATAACCACCACTACAAACTCACTGATCAGTACTAAAATAGTCTTGTTAGCCACTTTACACAAAACAAAGTGTCTACAAGGAATCCTAGACACAATTTGAGCATAGATATTAAAGATCACTAAGTTTCCAAGGATTAAAACCCATTTGTGTAACTACCACTCCCTTAAACCTGGACACATCCCTGTAGAGACGATGTTCCTGACATTAGTGAAGTGATAGAACAGTTATGATTATAATGCATCGGTTGAAAAATAATTTTTAAATGACAACTGCACAGTCAAATATACCGGTACATACAAATTTTCGAGGGACATGAATTCAACATTTTGACTCTCTTCACAATTAATCGATGTAGTATTCTAATACCATATACATAGTAATTTTCGAATGACTTAATTTACAAAAATTGTGAGTCCTTTCGAAAATAAAATTATCACACTGGTCACAACAAAAGAGTAGTTGGATTTTTCTTCTATTTTTTGTAAATATTACCATATAGGCGGTAATTTTTTAGGCATGAAAATTTCGCTAAAAGCCTAAAAATAGGATTTTCGCGTTTATTTGTTTGCGAGACACCTGAAGACTGGAGGATGCACGTTACACAGGCAATAGAATAATTGATGATGCACGAAATGTTTGCGATTATATTTTCACGAAGGCTATTTTACTCGCGAAATTCGTGAAAATATCATCCCTCGAAGATTACCGCCTATACGGTATTTGGCAGGCAACAATTTTTGTAAATTTTATCATTCGAAATTTACTACGTAGGACTAAAATTTCACAAAAGCACTGTCTTTCCACCAAATTTGTGCATCCCTCAAAAATTTGTATGTATACGGCATTAATGTATTGGCATTGTTATATTTGTACTTGAATCAGTACAGTTGGTATAGTGTATCAAGTTGCTGTATGTTTGTTCTATTAGAGTAGTTTTAGCATTTCTTGTGCATTAATATTGTAGCCACAGCCTCAATATCCTACATCAGTTAGTCCATCACAAGCGACAGGAGGTGACCCAATGGACATGCCAACCGGTGGGACAGACCATGTGCATCATGATCAACACCAAGCACCACCAGTTCACCATGATCAAGGTCCACCAGTTCACCACGATCAACATCAAGGCCAACCAATTCATCATGATCAGCATAGAGGCTCTCATGATCAACATGGAGATTCACAAGGTCATCATCATCAACACAGGAGCTCTCCTGTTCCTAGACATCATTCAGTACCCAGTTTACACCCGGCACATGGTCATCGTGGCACCTCACCGATCCCCCATCATCACACAAGGCCACCTGCGCGTACCAGGTCACCAACACCCAGACACACTACTCATAGTCCAGTCCCACATGGTGGTGCAAGACCGACCACCCCTGAGTTCACTAGAAGCCACACAACTCCAGAATTTACTGGAAGCCATGGAGGACGGCAAAGTAGCTCCAGAGAAGCAAGCCTGGAGCCACCGATGGTCCGCCGACATAAAGCTTGGCAAAAAGGAGAGATAGATTATCTTGGTGCAGACAACTTTGAGTCATTCATTGGACCGGTACTGGTATCAGCTCCCGTGGACCGGCGGTTGGCATGGGAACGAGGTGAAATAGACTACCTAGGAGGTGATAGTTACGAGATGCTCATTGAACAATTTATAAGTGACACGTTAAACATGCACATCTTGGACGAAGATGACAACAATGCTGATGACAATGATATTGAATCATGATCCTACTTTTAGTAGCAATAACTTTTAGCACATTGAAATTACTAATAGACACACTATTACAATAGTGTGTAAAAAATTTTGTATTAATTTTGTTGACATAAAATTTTGCCCTCACTTTGTAACTGACCATAACGGAAGCTGACATTGCTTTGCACACTTCAATAATAAAATTGTGTTGAGGAATGAGCAAACAGTGATGGTAATGATATTTTTATAATGCTCTATGCATATACAGTATATATATATTATTGTTCTAGTATGTATGTAAGCTTATGGCTTGGAATCTGTTTGAGAATTGGTGTCTAAAGCTTGCAAACATTCATGACTTGTTATAATTCATTTTCTAGAATGTGTTTTATCCATGCCTTCCAGCCACCCTCCAAGTGACGAGCCCTAAATATAAAAGTACACAAAATTAATGTAGAATATTTCTTTTGAGGGAAAATTTTTTGGACATCCCTATGACCTTTTATTTCTATCTACTCAAAAAATCAACTGACGCATACAAACTTTGAGTACAAGCATGCTGGGATGGTACTATTGATACCTAACTTTATTTACGGGGACTAACATTTACATTAATTTTGTCAATGCAGTTGTTCACTGGCAGCTAAAAAATGTAAATTTTCTGCCAAACTTTGTAAATGTTAATCTAAAATACATGCGGTATTATGCCACACTCAAAGGTATATAGTTTAACATGTAAGATACAATTGGATATATATTACAAAATTTGTAGTCGCTAAGGGGGAATCTCACTTGGTGTATCCCAGTTGGTGAGCAGTGGTCAGGGCCGTGTGACTTCTTATGCCGCGCAGGCAATGGAAC
>OZ005749.1:2485000-2505000 GCA_963930835.1 Spongia lamella
TTTATGGCATGGATTTCTTATTTGCATTCAGTAACCAGTGACGACCACCATGTTTCTGCAAAACATGCCTACTAGGCAATACAAGTTTTGTCCATGCACTGAGTTATTAATGATCCAGCGGCTCCTTTGATTCACTCATAGGGATATAACGGAAATTAGTTGTAACATTAAAATATCTCTCTAGCCAAACCTGCCAAAGATTACTCATAATATTATAGAAGAGTATAAATACATGCACGTACAGGCACACATAATCATATATGTACACAACCTGCATTATATTATCATTGGTTTGTAGCATGTACCATCATCAGTCAACAAACAAAACATAATAACAAGAATTGCCAGGACTTTTGATGAGGAAAGAGCATACACCATCTACCTGAGTGACATTATCCAATGGAGGAAGGTTGCTAAATCAACCATAAAAATTCCAAAGGTTAAGTTTACAAGGGAAATAAAGATGCTCTCATTGGAGGTTGAGAAGAAACTCTTTATTGGAAAATCTCCAGAAGAGGAACTTTGCAAGACAGAGATAAGAAAGTGTTTAAATCAAAGGGATCAACTTATTAGCCAATTTTACATGCAACTACAAAAATAAAAATGAAAAAATCAGAAAACTCAAAAAAATTTAAAAAGGCAAAATCAAATAAAAAATATAAAATTAGGAAAAATTATTCAAAAAATTTTCAAAAAGCTAGCTACATAGCTTTAGGTAGCTGGCTACTTAAAACAAATAAAAAGACTGCTGCTGCTGCTGACTTTACAATTTATATTTGCTTGCAATGTTCACATAATTATGCATGGACTCCAGCTTTGTTTATTGATCCTTTGTACAACATTTTTCAAACATTGCATTTAATCATTATCTATATAATATATTGATCGGCTAACTAGTAGCTATAGCTAAATGTATAGCTACCCGCTGTATCATGCTAGTGTAGTCTTTTGAAATGTACTACCCTGTGCAGCGCAGACCCCAGTGCCCTGGTGGAACACCACCATCATGACTGTTATCAACCACCTGCGGAAATTATGTCTACCTACGTAAATACTTCTCTCTTCCCGCCAACTAAATTCAGCCATACCACACTATGAGGTAATTGCTACGTACTAAAACTCCTGAAGTGTTTTCTTGGTAGATGGCACTTTGCCAGTTGCTAAGTGCATATAATAGGACTCCACTAATTTCTCCTGTATGTATGTAAATCAGGTACTACATGCATACACTGCAACTGACAGTCTAGCTTTGTGCCACCTTTCTGTTACCACATGCAATTCAAAAACTGGCAGATTTTGTGAGCTGGAAGACCCATGCATAGCCATAATGGTGCTGATGAGGTTTGTATAGTACAAGAAAGGTCCCGGCCATCATTTTTCCACTTACAATTGTATACTGCATATCTTGCATGCGTAACATGTTGAAAAGGTTTCTGACACACCAACAACAGTTGATTGCTTATAGATATGTAAGCAGTATTTTCCCCATGCAAGTGATGCTACCTATATCCGGCTAGTATTTGTCTATACTGCAGTTTTTATCTTCTAGATGCTTTGTACGATGTTTTCTAATTTATATTGCTATCAAGCAGCTGACCTTTTGCTGAACACATCATGAACACACATTACATGGATATAATAAAATATACTAGTTTAAAGTTTTTGGATTGAAAGTTTTGAGGACAATGTCATAAGGCAGAAAGGTTAGCTAGTAGCTACATGCAAAGAATAAATTTTAGTCTAGTTATTTACAGGTTGTGCTATATATGTAACACCTCTTGATCTTGTACACTCATTCTTTATGTTAATACAACACGATGAACATTGAACACAGCATATAACTGGTGTTTTGTAAATGTACAAAACATCTATAAGTTATTATTATTATTTATGTAGTAATTGTAGTTTACAAAAATATTGAATCAAATCAGTGAAATACATGAAGAGTGATGAGTGATGTACTGTATGACACCAAGGCATATTGTAATGTTACAATATAATTATAACAATTAGGCTAACATGGTATATACTTGCATAGAAGGGTCCTCCATCAAATTTATTTGTAGCTATTATATATAATGCACTGATTGTTGATCGACATTAATATTGTAGTCAATGAATTTATGTTGCGCTTCTATGGTAGCAGAAGGACATACGTCAGAGTAAGATTCTGAATGCGGTATGACATCAGTTATGCTGCTTGCATCACACTCATTCATATCGATAGCAGTCATTTTATCTGTGGAAGCATGAGTGTAAGGAAACGCATGGGATGGATCATCTTCATCGAGCGTAACATATGGAAAATCATCTGTAATCAGTGTTCCTTGCTTTACCGGTTCCACGGAGATTGCATCGTACTCTCCAGTGGTACGGTTTTGTTGCATCTGATTTTCTGACAATGTTGTCTCTGCAGCAGGGTCATGCTGATTTATTGCAGAAGTGTAGGGAAGGTATTCTCCTTCGGATATGACTGGCGAGTTTATATTTTCACAGTTTTCCTCTATTAAACTAGGGCTTGTTAAAGTACTTGTAGTGGGCTGAGTTTCTGCAGTAGTATCGGGAAAATATTCTCCCTCAGATAGTGTAGGTGATTTGTCATTCTCATTTGTTCCTTCTACTGAACTTTCATTTGATAATATGAGTTTCTGATGAGATGTGGTGGTTTTAGATAAGTGACCCCCTTGCTTATTGTTTTCAACATCAATAGCGCTTGCCATGTAACTTAGTTGTTGGCTGTCTAATGTTACATAACCGCTTGGAATTGGAGAAGCAAAGGTGTTTTGTGATGGTGAAGATTGAACAGGTTCTTCCTCTTCAATCACATTATCAAGGTGACACTTTTCTGGAACTGACGTTGGCTTTGAAATTTTACCGAATGCAGCTTTCTCAGATATGTATGATCCATTTTCTTGTGTCAAACTCTCACTACTGCCACTGTAATATCCAGTATCATTTTTAACTGTATTGTAGTTCTCAGTGCTGGCGCAATAGTCTGTATCAAGGGTAGACACTGTTTTTGTTTTATATTCCTTTGTATTGTGGCCATTCATTACATAATCAAGCATTGTTTCATTTGTGACGCTGGGAGAACAAATTGAGCTACATTCTTCGTCTAATGCGGGCATCTCTAACCATTTCTTCACCTTATCGTGGCTTTTAAGATATTCGTGATCGATTGTGCTCGTCTCACCTCTATACTGAACTGTATAAATATCATCTATTGGTGGAACAACCTACACAGTGAAGTATAAAATACATTACTCACATGATATTCATGGCAACTAGCCATACATTAGTAGTTATAGCTAAGTCATTCTCCAAGACACAGCTGTTTAATAAAAATATGGCTGAATGACCATGAAAGGGGCATATTTTAATTAAGTAGTCAGCTTAAAGCTTTATATTATGTGTGGCACTAATGATTCAGAAATTATAAGCACCCGAAAAATCAAGTGTCTACTGGTCAGTCTTATGACACGACCTTTTTAGGGTTGTCAACTATTGGTTACTTGAGCAATAGCATTATAGCTATACTCACTAGGATAAAAATCCCAATTAGCTATATTCAAGTACACTAAATCCCTGGTTATCCAATCATGTTGTGTATACTTTAAAAGCATTTTTGATGACGATAACTACGAAATTAGACTTTAGAGTGTTTGTATCTGTTCTATCAACAGTCTTCACTCTTGGTTCTAAAATTTCATTTTCAAATACCACATAGAGAAAAGAATATATAATAAAATTTATAAGAATTTTGTTTAGTGAGTTATTGTGTCTTGTAATATTAGATCCATAGCTAAAAGTCAGAAAGAAGTTTCCTTATATCTATTACTATCATGCTTTTGTATGATGCTCCAATTTGTGCAATGTTGCTCTTAAGGATGACTTATAATGAATGTTCTATTAGATTATTTCAACAAATTTTGATTGTTTTATTAGAGTATATTTCCCTGCTTTATCAGTGTTATAAATGGAATGAGCATTGGTCTTGCGACAGCCAAATAGTGGCACAGGCAATGTTTTTAAGTGTCTGACTACACAAGACTACCAAGCAATGGAGTAGAGTTTTAAGTGCGGTTATACAGTGGTATAATCATTGTGAGAAATTTCATTATGTCAATGAGTTGAATTATTTGTGATTATTATATCAGCATCAAAACCCACAATCATTACTGTAACAGTAAACGAGGGTCTGAATAGCTAAATAAAGGTCCGAGGATCTATTGCGGGATTTTTAATGTCTAGGTAATAACAGTATAACTTGTTCATCTTACTATGCAGTTACTAGCCATCCTGCTAACATATTCAGTATCAATATATTTTATAACTAGTTTTCTAGACATAGGCACATACCATTGATTCATCATCATCTTGTGAGTTAGCTCTCTTAAATTTGATAATCCTATGCAAATATATACATAAAAGTAGCTATCTGCATAGCAAAATCCATAATTATACGGCTGAGGTACGTAATTATGCTCAAAACTCTTTGCATTATTCCAATCAAAATCTGTCTACGTTAAGCTTTCATGCAATATTCTTCAAAACCCACCTTACTTCAATAATATTATCTCACTGCTACTGACTGCTCTAATAAAATGCTTGACTGTTCTATTAGTGTATATTGATCTATTTTAATATTTACTTAGCATTATGCTAAAAGCATAATTACCACAGCCCTACTCTGTGTGTATATTTAATACATGTAGTTACCTTTTTGCTTTGCAAATGACATATGCAACTAAACCAACAGTAAATCCAATCACTATCACAGTAACAACTGAAGATATAACCAGTGCAACAGGAAATGGACCATCAGCATCTACAGTAACAGTAAATAATGTAATGAATTTCCACAAAGACACACAACTGTGTATACTAAGTGTAAAACAAGCATACCTTCATGACTGCTATCTGAGGTGACAGGACCTATAAAGTACATCAAAGATTATAATAATAATAATAATAATAATAATAATAATATGTATGTGCGTGTATGTGCGTGCGTGTGTGTGTGTGTGTGTGTGTGTGTGTGTGTGTGTGTGTGTGTGTGTGTGTGTGTGTGTGTGTGTGTGTGTGTGTGTGTGTGTGTGTGTGTGTGTGTGTGTGTGTGTGTGTGTGTGTGTGTGTGTGTGTGTGTGTGTGTGTGTGTGTGTGTGTGTGTGTGTGTGTGTGTGTGTGTGTGTGTGTGTGTGTGTGTGTGTGTGTGTGTGTGTGTGTGTGTGTGTGTGTGTGTGTGTGTGTGTGTGTGTGTGTGTGTGTGTGTGTGTGTGTGTGTGTGTGTGTGTGTGTGTGTGTGGACTCTATAGCTACAGGTACTTACCAATTGTCAGTGTGATACTATCGTTGCCCCTCAGTAATGTGTTGTTATTGATGATAGCTTCACAACGGTACACAGTGTTATTATCACTCAGTCGTAATAGTGAGATGTTATAGAGATCTCTGTGTAACACATACTCTGACCTTCCCTCCACCATACTAGTACTATTCACTCTTATTTGTATTGTGCCATTTACTCTCCATATAATATCCACACTGCCAACAATACCTTTTGTTACAGTTACATTACACTCCATTGAGAATGGTTTTCCAATAGTTGGGTGGTCATCTAAAGCAGTCACGCTCACATTTGGCCGAACTATATGGTTAACAAAAGAATATAACCTGATAATGTAGCTACTATTAATAGTAACAATCTAATTGTGTAAACATATAGCCAAAATGTATGTAAGTATTACCTCCTTTATGCATATTATAAATTACGTAGTTAGCTAATCACAGTTTAGAGGTGCTCATTATAAAGAAGTCATATACTGTGTGTATATATGAATAGCTATACAGTGACATATCAGTAGCTACCACAAAGCTGACAAAGTAAGTACATACGTAGGTAATATTACATATAGAGCTTACGTACCAAGTGTGATGTTACCAATTATGACACTAGCACTATCTTCCACAATTCTGCGCATATTGATCACAGCTGTACAGTTGTACACAGTATTGTTGTTTGATTGTAACTGTGGGATGATGGTATAATTATCTCTGTACAATGAATGCTCTGAATTCATGTCCATCGATGCATTATTCGCTCTTTGTATTACTGTGCCATTTGCTGTCCATATAATATCAACACTGCTGATAATTCCTTTTGCTACAGTTACGTTACACTCCATTCGGAATGGTTTACCGATAATTGGGTTGTCGTCCAAAGCAGCCACTGACATTGTGAGTAGGAACTATATAGTTGACAACAGCAGATAACAAAAAGTTCCAAAGGAGTAAACTTTTGCAGATTTTGTGACCACAAAACATTTACCATAAATGTAAAATGGTGACATTAGCATGCGGAATTACTGTAGCTACAACTGTGAAAATTATTTTTATCCGCTGACAAAGTAATGATTTTTACCTATATAGCTAGTTCTTTTGAATAGCTATAGCTACAAAACTCTACAAGATTGATAGTAATACATATGTGTACAAGAAAACTTTGGGGAGAAATTTTGCAGTTTTAAACCGTTCAATACAGTGTATAATAATACATCATTCAGAGTTTTTTCTGCCAAAGCCTTGGTCCAGACCATTCCAAACATTATTGTCGCTGAACACCAAACATCTGGTCCCTGCTATATATGTGTATTACTTAAAGTACTGTCACCAGAATGTACAGCATATGCAAGGTAGATGAGAGTTGAGTGGCAAATATGTGCTGTATTGTCACGAGACTCTCACCAAGTGCTATATATTCCATACAAACAAAGCAGCAGTTATATTGTTACACTTAACAGGGCATTTATATAAGCTGAGAATTTCATAGTTTCAGAGATACGCAGAGTGATAATAAGTACAACTTACTAGTTAGGTTAGTCATGGTGAATGATTTAGATAATGATTCATGATCTCCAGATAGTGATGCAGTACAATTGTATGAAGCGTTCTCATCTTCCTCACTGATGTATGAGAATTGCAATATACTGGTGTGAATGTAGCCATTAGAAGCAGTTGGAATGACAGTTATCCTACTACTCTCATCTATCATGACACCATTAGGTCCATTCCAACTGATACTCACATTATCAGAGTTCACAGTATAAACAATACAATTGATCTCATGGGTTTTACCAACTTCAAAATTATCATCATATTGTATCTCAACTGCAAGTATAGTAAAATGGAAGTTGTATAGGTTGTAGTTTACATTTACACAAAAGTATATTCCTAACACAAAATATACGTACAAACATACAGTTGCTATAGCTAATGATAAGATAGTAATTACAAAGTTCTATAATAGAGATTACATCATTTTTAAGTGTCATGATAACACCATAAGCCACATGTAGGTATAGGAACCAGCCCCCAACATTTACGAATCCTATATAGCTATGCTTATATATACAAGGGGACAAAAATGCTGGGAAAATTTCCATTACATCTTAGACACATGTACCAGCCCCCAACGTTATGGTATTGTAGCTCAGCACCAAATCGAGTGCAGGAAAGAGTATGACTTTCCCAGACTAATATTATATGTATAGTTAGGGCTAAAATGATCACACGAATAGTTAATTTAGATTTAAAATGTCAGAACAGTAGTTTTTACTTTGTATTTATCAAAATCTTTGAGGCCTTTTCCTTAAAATGAAATAATAAATTAATTATTATAGTTCCACAGTTTTAACTAATTTACTAATTCCACCAGCTTAATTTTTATTCTGTTAGTGTAACCTTAATGTAGCTACGTATGTAAAAATTCCCCATAGAATTATGTAATGCATATTTGATACTAAAATTTTCTTTAGCAAATACATACAGCTGTTGTTGTCAATCAACCCAAATACTCTGTTCAATATTAATATCCAAATCTGTATTATGGTATTGTTGATGTAGCTATTGTATATACAGTTGGGGCTGAAACAAATATTAATACTCATGAGTACTCGATCGTTTTGGTGATTAACTTACTTGAACGATTCTGTGAACAATTCTCGATAGTTTCACGTGATATTTCACCCTTACCAGATGTTTCATTATCAAAAGAGTAAGATACAGATACTTCACAAAAGTAGCGCTTCCAAGGGATGTCAAAATCCCAACCAGCTGTGTAACATGAAAACTCAGTACTCTACAGAAGTGTAACATAGCCATTGTAAAATCTTTAATTTGTATCATACCATATGCATGGTCAGACCTTTTAAAACCAGCATTTTTCCATGAAGTGTGTGTGTGTGTGTGTGTGTGTGTGTGTGTGTGTGTGTGTGTGTGTGTGTGTGTGTGTGTGTGTGTGTGTGTGTGTGTGTGTGTGTGTGTGTGTGTGTGTGTGTGTGTGTGTGTGTGTGTGTGTGTATGTATGTGTCAGCCCCCAGCGCACAAATTACTACTCGTGTGAAATAAAGCCTTAATAGCCGGTTAAACAAGTTCTACTGCTTTTCACTTTCTTTATTTGCCACTTGCTATTGATAAACTCTTGATGGGCATGGCCTTATTAGTAATGAAGTGCTTCATGAATTATTGCTAAAGAAGACTAAGGAACGCTGTACAGTATTAGCCATTTATTTCACAATAAAAGGCATTTTAGCTACTACGTAGTTGTAGCTATGTTACATACTAACAAGACAGAGCTATGCGGGTAGCAAATGTTTAAAGCCTACAATTTATATGCAATATCACAGTAAGTACTTCAGCTTATTGAAGGTTACGGTATGCACGTGAATTAATTTTATATGTGCATCCTTTCCTTTGATAGAGCTGCTTCTTCATCCCCTGTAGCTACTACTTGGTCTCGTAAACACTTCAAACTACTTTTAAGGGATCTATAGTTAACCAGACCCTTTTTCTATCACCACAAACAAAATGGACTCTAAATAAAGTGGTTTGGGTATGTGAGAGCTAACATACATACAAGACTAGCCCTTCTCAAGAATTCCTGTGCATGCTTTCATATAGCTATATGGTTGGATTTTGTGTATGCAGGATTTCTGTATGTCTATGGTGGTCTATGCTGTATAATATCAACCATCACTAGGGTGATGGTTGATATTATAGGGCTTTCTATAAAACTTTTAAGGTGGACACTGATTTTTTAAGTCAGCATAGAGGCAAGAGTACAATCAAACATAAGAGAACCACAATATTTCACAATGATTTTTAATGTGACATTGTGATTGCCAGTCACAAATAAGCTTGGTCTTTTGTTAAGACAGTAGCATACGTAAGAGTTCATTTTAAAGAAATGAATTATTGATATCTTTAAGACTTTGTTGGCAAATCTAAAAAAGCCATCTGCAAAATAAACAGTAAAGCTATATGAGAATCGATTATAAACATTATACTAAGAAGGTTGAAAAGTTTGCATGTGATTACACCTGTGTCTAAAATAGGGCGCTCAGCTAAGTCATGAAGACATTGCTCTAGAAAATTAAGATAGTTCTAATCTGTTATTCACCTGTAAACGCTATGCTAAACAAAAACACCCTGGGTGTAAAAAAGTGCGAGGTCAATCAGAAGCAGCATTGCAAACAAGTGCGACCAAAAACTTTGATATCAGTTGAGGCCAAGAAGTTACTTATCAAAAATCTTTTAAACTACTTAAATGACATACAATAGTTTATAGCATATTTTCACTACTATGATTGGCTTTGTCACTTGGCCACTTTATTAAAAAGGTGGCCAAGTGACAAAGCTAATCATAGTTGTGAAAATATGCTATAAACTATTGCATGTCATTCAAGTAGTTAAAAGATTTTTGAAAAGTAACTTCTTGGCCTCAACCGATATCAGAGTTTTTGGTCACACCTGTTTGCAATGCTGCTTCTGATTGGCCTCACACTTTTTTTACACCCAGGGTGTTTTTGTTTAGCATATCACTACTTTTTTAGAAGTATAAACAGATGTTATTACTAGCAAGCAGCAGAGAAGTACTGCATGGGCATAACTTGTACTTGCTTAGCATACAATATTGTAAATTAAACTTTAAAGCTTAATTTTGAAAAACTCAGGCACGAGATTTCTTTTTAACTTTCACTACAAAGTGATACATCAATATAGCTAGATTGTGTATCTGCAAATCATTTGAAGGGGGTCCAAGTTATGGCAACTGTCAACCTGCAGTGTAATAGCCCTTCTCAAATATATTCAAGTGTTTACTTCAGACTGATAATAGTATGACAGGTAGAGCATACATAGGGGAAGTGCTGATACAAATTTGGCTGAAATCCATGAAGAAATGAGTGAGTTATTAGACAAACAAGTGAATGTATAAAAGAGAGTTTGAAAAAAGCTTCTGCATGAGGTTCACAAAAACTCCCGCAAGCCCACAAAAAAATGTGCAATGAAAATGAAAGAAAAAAAAAGAAATGACTGCTGCGTAAAAATTTTTGTGGTGACAGGAAGGCATTTATAAGGCTGTATCAGAAGAATGGCTGAACCGATTTCTATCAACTTTGGGATATTGATTCTTCAAACAATGAAGGTACTAATTCTCAAGTAAACGGGCGAATAGGGTGGGAAAGGATGGTTCGTCATGTGTAGTCGCACAACGGGCGCCATAAAACTCACAATGACTGGTACTTAGGAATGGTGGCGCCTATTTCCTCCATTCTCGGTTTGTTGATTCTATATAGTAAGAATGTTGTGGGTCGGTAATAACTAAGTGATAACTTCAATGGCGGCTTAGCTAGAACGTTTGCGAGTTTGAAGGCGGTGCTACGTGTAAATAACTCACTCGGTGGTCGCGTTGCTGTGCTTCTCTTGGCCTCGCGACTTATCGTGAGTCTTGATACATAGGTCACCATTAAAGTAAGTAGCTATAGCACATATAGCTACATGCATAGCCATGCAAAGTACGTAAACTATCTCGCTACGTAGCTACCTCATCATAATGATGATCTACACCATTTGTACAAGTCCAGTATGCTTTACAATCAGTCGAACAATCTGGTGCTGATGCAACCCAGTCCACATGAGTAGATCCATCATCACAGTTTAATGATACATTTGGAGCAAGTCCACATTCTGCCAAGAAAAATTAAGTTTATAGCAATATACACTGCAGTGAAAACTGTTGCAGTAAAGTGAAAGTATTAGTTACGTACGTCACTGCATGTGCTGCCACAGTTTTTAGTACATACTTTTAACAGTGTAGCTACGTACCTTACAAGTCACTATATAATATATATATATATATATATTATGCTACACAGGCTAGCTAAGTAAACCTAACCGTATATACGTAGCACTATTAGTGGTTATTTCTAGTTTAAAGTAAACAATAACACACTACCTATGCTTACAAATGTGAAGGATCTCAAGTCTACTTGCATGCACCTAGTGGATATCATATTCATGCATGCTGATTTAGCTAGCTACCACATATATAATATTTTATTAGCAAGTTTTCTGCAAGATTCTCCTTCCATTAATGCTCTTTGAGATAAACAGATATAGCTAGCCTATTGTTGAGTCATCTTGTTATCTTATATGTCAGTTTTGTACCACTATTCTTCTTTGGCAGAAATCCACGTTGAAATTGTTACTAAGGCCACGCCCATCAATAATACCGATAACTTTTTTAATAGCCTGAAGGGCAGACACACATGCACACATGCATACTGACTTCCTGAATCAAGGAACCAGGCACGAAGACCGGCACACATCTACATAAATTGTCAGGTAGAATTAATGCTTCAAACTGACAGCAAAAACTTTAGCTACTTAATTTCAAGCCAAACTGGAGATATTTTCATTACATAGCTACATAATATTTTTGCTAAGCAATAAAATGTATCTTCAAAAATTTTGTAGAAAGTAGCTATAAGGCAATGCTAAAGGAACACTTACTATCAGAACATAATGTACGAATGACTATAACTATATGGCTGGGGCTATTATGTTCTAAAACTTCTGAGGAGGAAACAAAAATAAAATACCAAAAAGTATAATTTTCTGAATTTTATAACTCTTTCAGCTTCAGCTAGCTACTAATTTTTTACTAAAACTAGCACAGAGATTAATTTGATCAGTATTTTTAAATATATATATATATATATGTGACCAGGCCTGCAAAAATCAACCATGTGAGCGCAAATGACACCTACTTATATAGTCTTGAATATCTTCAGTTCTAAAAGGAGTATTTTTATTCTGTAAGCTTTAAAAGATTCTTCATTACATTTTGTATTCGTGGTAAAACTTTTAGTTTGTTTGTACAAATAAAGCATAAGTTATGATATGATATGTTTCAAAAAACTAGACGACTAGATGGTTGATTTTCACAGGCCCGGTCACATATGTTCTGTTAGAGTATTTTAATATATGAGTGTTCTATCATAAAAGTAATTATATTTTATTGATCTGTTTATGCTGACATACATTATTAAAATATGCTAAAACAATTGGTGAAGACCTAACAACCAAGTAACCAGAAAATCAAGTAACATATACTTTCACTTCAAGTGCATGTTGTAGCTACAACTGTAAAAAGCACTAAGAATTTTTATTTGTATATGATCAGCTAACAATGTTTATTCACCTGAACCAGCTGTGATCCAAATTTGTAACAACATCACTGACACCACCAACAATACCATTTTATCAACAACAGTGTGACAGTTGATAGTTCTGCAACAAGAAGATTCCAATAACACGAGTTCTAAGATACGGCAGCTAGCTAGAATGTTTACACCTATAACTGTACAAGTTAAACTACTGTTAATCTATATTGATATTATAGTGACATCATGAGGAAGTCACATGAACAGAAACACATCACTAAAGAAGACACAGCAACGCATACAAATTAAATTTTTATAAGGTTTATACATTTTTAGTGAAAGCCTTTTACAAGTGGAATGGTAGTACGAAGCTATAGTGAAACGAACAGTCAGTCTTCACATTTAAATGGTTTACTGCATGCTTGACTGCACACCATAACCCCTTTATGATTGAAGCACTGGCTATATGTACATGCCTTGTTACTAACATTCAACCACCAAAACATCTCGAGCCCTTACTATGGCCATGCATGCATATATATATCAAGACTCACGATAGTGAGTCGCGAGGCCAAGAAGAAGCACAGCAACGCGACCACTGAGTGAGTTATTTACACATAGCACCGCCCTCAAACTCGCAAAGGTTCTAGCTAAGCCGCCATTAAAGCTATCGCTTAGTTATTACCGACCCACAACGTTCTTACTATATAGAATCAATAAACCGAGAATGGAGGAAATACGTGCCACCATTCCTAAGTACCAGCCATTGCGAGTTTTATGGTGCCCATTGTGCGACTACGCACGATGAACCATCCTTTCCCGTGCAATTCGCCCGTTTACTAGACAATTAGTACCTTCATTGTTTGAAGAATCAATATCCCGAAGTTGATAGACATCGATTCAGCCATTCTTCTGATACAGCCTTATAAGTGCCTTCCTGTCACCACAAAAATTTTTACGCGGCAGTCGTTTTTTCTTCTTTCTTTGTTTCTTTCATTTTCATCGTACACTTTTTCGGGGGCTTGCAGGAGCTTTTGTGAACCCCGGAAGTATTTTTCAAACTCTCTTTTTATACATTCACTTGTTTGTCTAATAACTCACTCATTTCTTCATGGATTTCAGCCAAATTTGTATCAGCACTTCTCCTATGCATGCTCTACCTGTCATACTATTATCAATCTGAAGTAAACACCTGAATGTATTTGAGAAGGACTATTACACTGCAGGTTGATAGTTGTCATAACTTGGACCCCCTTCAAATGATTTGCATAAACTTTCAGATATACAATCTATATTGATGTATCACTCTGTAGGGAAAGTTTTAAAAAATCTCGGGCTTGAAAAATTAAGCTTCAAAGTTTAATTTGCAATATTGTGTGCTAGGCAAGTACAAGTTATGCCCATGCAGTACTTCTCTTCTGCTTGCTAGTAATAACATCTGTTTATACTTCCAAAAAAGTAGTGATATGCTAAAAAAGTAGAGGATATTTTGTTTATACTTTCAAAAAAGTAGAGGATATTTTGTCACTGTGGAATCGGACAGCATCGGACCATGAGGTAACCACAAGGATTAGGGATACTCTAACCCGGGTGTTGTCCTTGCCACCAAATACTGTGATGGAATACAAGATGCACATGAACAGCATCAGGTATATGCCACACTCTGCAAGTTGTTAACACGTTGTTATGGTGTTCTTTTTATCTGTAGGGATAAAACGAGTTACAGGAACACGGACGTGTTTGTGCGTTAATATGTGTTTACTAAACTTGATTTTATAGATTTGTGGATATTTATAAATCCAGCTGCCATAATTATTGAAATTCAGAGCGCGTAATTGACGTGCATGCTACACGTGATGGGCGTTTCTTTCTGATTTTGGGATTCGAGTATGATTAAAACTAGTTAGTTTTTGTGAAGTGTTTTGCTGCAAACATGGCAGGTAAGTTTGTGTATGTGTGTATGAATTTTTTCAGCTTTCTCCCTGTAGGTCAGGCGTTCGTGTCTTTGGCGACAAACGATGACTACGCCATGGGTGCTCTGGCGTTAGGAAGATCATTACGAGACGTAAACACATCAAAGACCCTTGTCTTATTGGTAACGAACGGAGTGAGCTCCCATGCGAGGTACATTTAAAGGTTGATTTCTCTTTGCATATAATTTGCTTACACATGCAAATTTAATTTGTTAACTTTGCAGAAATTTATTAAGGTCGCTGTGGGATGAATTAGTGCACATAGAAGAATTAGATAGTAAGGATTGGGAGCACCTTCAACTACTTAACCGACCAGAGCTTGGCGTGACCTTCACCAAGTTGCATGCTTGGCGTCTCGTGAGATTCCAGAAGTGTGTTTTTCTGGATGCCGATACACTTGTACTGTGCAACGTGGACGAGCTCTTTGAAAGGGAAGAGTTTTCCGCTGCACCTGATGTAGGTTGGCCAGACTGTTTCAACTCCGGTGTGTTCGTATATAAACCATCATTTGAAACATTCGCAAATCTTTATCAATTAGCAATAAAGGAGGGAAGTTTTGACGGTATGTCAAACCAACCAAAACATAAACAACACATTTAATGCTTGTTTATACAACAGGAGGAGATCAGGGTATTCTTAATGCATACTGGAGTGAGTGGGCCACAAAAGATATAAAATATCATCTCCCTTTCATCTACAATGTTACTCCAAATATGTACTATCAATATGCACCAGCATACAAAAGGTATTTATATTATGGTTTAAATTTAAATTGTTATATAAATTGTGTGGGGGCAAAGGTCAAAACATTTAATGGGTATGTTTATTACAATCACATCCTGTTTGATATATGCATGTATACTCTACTAGGTTTGGTAAAAATGCTCGCATTATTCATTTCATTGGACCCCTGAAGCCCTGGCATCATACTTACTTGCCTAAATCAGATACTGTGATTCCCATACCACATTCTGCATACCAGCATTCTCCAGAGCACTTGCTTCGGTGGTGGCGTGCTTACCAAGCAACGCAGGTCTGTGTGTGTGTGTGTGTACACGTGTGTAACTGTGTATACATATTGTGTATTGATGTATCCATGTGTGTACAAGCATGTACTGCAAATGTTGGAGGAGCTCTAAAATGTTTTATTGTACATAGTTTGCAATTGACCACGTTATAATATGTTTACAAAGATTGATAACATATTTCTTCAGGTACTTCCCTTCTTTGATTACTGCTATTTTATATTTGAATGAAAGAAATCTTGAAATCTTTTAGGTTGTTGATATTTCTAAATTTAGAGATTACTTATACGTATGTATATAGTTGCAAAGATTACTAGAACAGTGTTGGTTTACTTGGCAAGTATCATGCTTCTAAATATTCATCTGTACCACCATACTTATACCATATAATTGCTTTTTGGCAGAAAATGTGAACTTCTAAGGAAAATTTATTGTAATACAGTAATACTGAACATGCGTATGCCATTGTCAGTGCTTGAAATAAGAAAATATGACATTGTCTGAACAAAAGTGATTTTGATCAGACAGTTATGTGATTTGTTAGGACATTTTGTCCAATCAAAATCAAAAATGTTCAAGACAAATATCATTTTTTGTTGGAAAATGTCCAATGTCTGACCGTTATTTCAAGCACTGCGTTATGATTACTTCATACTTGCAAATATCTCTCCTTTATTAATTATTATTGATTTTCCCTCAGCAGTAAATGTCAGGTAACACACAGCAATATAGTATTATTATGAGTAGGAGGTATATAGTATATACTCTGACGTTCACCCCTAGCATGACCTTTGTAGTGGACACGATAGATCAATAACAGAATTTGATCCAATACTGATACAGATACCCAGAACCATATACACAGTAACTTTCAAGGGATAATTATATAGTTCATGGAAGGCAAGTCTGAAAGGATGTTTGCAGTTTAGTTTTTGCTGATCATCAAGATCAATACATAGATTCCTTAAGCTACTGCTTCTTTTCAGTGGCAAAAATTTTGCAAGCTTTTGGAAAAATCCATGAAATCCAGACGATCCCTTGAAAGTTATACACCATGGCCTTGTAGAGACAGGGATGTGCCCACAGTGGTTGGCACCGATCACCGCTCAGATAAAATAACCACCACTACAAACTCACTGATCAGTACTAAAATAGTCTTGTTAGCCACTTTACACAAAACAAAGTGTCTACAAGGAATCCTAGACACAATTTGAGCATAGATATTAAAGATCACTAAGTTTCCAAGGATTAAAACCCATTTGTGTAACTACCACTCCCTTAAACCTGGACACATCCCTGTAGAGACGATGTTCCTGACATTAGTGAAGTGATAGAACAGTTATGATTATAATGCATCGGTTGAAAAATAATTTTTAAATGACAACTGCACAGTCAAATATACCGGTACATACAAATTTTCGAGGGACATGAATTCAACATTTTGACTCTCTTCACAATTAATCGATGTAGTATTCTAATACCATATACATAGTAATTTTCGAATGACTTAATTTACAAAAATTGTGAGTCCTTTCGAAAATAAAATTATCACACTGGTCACAACAAAAGAGTAGTTGGATTTTTCTTCTATTTTTTGTAAATATTACCATATAGGCGGTAATTTTTTAGGCATGAAAATTTCGCTAAAAGCCTAAAAATAGGATTTTCGCGTTTATTTGTTCGCGAGACACCTGAAGACTGGAGGATGCACGTTACACAGGCAATAGAATAATTGATGATGCACGAAATGTTTGCGATTATATTTTCACGAAGGCTATTTTACTCGCGAAATTTGTGAAAATATCATCCCTCGAAGATTACCGCCTATACGGTATTTGGCAGGCAACAATTTTTGTAAATTTTATCATTCGAAATTTACTACGTAGGACTAAAATTTCACAAAAGCACTGTCTTTCCACCAAATTTGTGCATCCCTCAAAAATTTGTATGTATACGGCATTAATGTATTGGCATTGTTATATTTGTACTTGAATCAGTACAGTTGGTATAGTGTATCAAGTTGCTGTATGTTTGTTCTATTAGAGTAGTTTTAGCATTTCTTGTGCATTAATATTGTAGCCACAGCCTCAATATCCTACATCAGTTAGTCCATCACAAGCGACAGGAGGTGACCCAATGGACATGCCAACCGGTGGGACAGACCATGTGCATCATGATCAACACCAAGCACCACCAGTTCACCATGATCAAGGTCCACCAGTTCACCACGATCAACATCAAGGCCAACCAATTCATCATGATCAGCATAGAGGCTCTCATGATCAACATGGAGATTCACAAGGTCATCATCATCAACACAGGAGCTCTCCTGTTCCTAGACATCATTCAGTACCCAGTTTACACCCGGCACATGGTCATCGTGGCACCTCACCGATCCCCCATCATCACACAAGGCCACCTGCGCGTACCAGGTCACCAACACCCAGACACACTACTCATAGTCCAGTCCCACATGGTGGTGCAAGACCGACCACCCCTGAGTTCACTAGAAGCCACACAACTCCAGAATTTACTGGAAGCCATGGAGGACGGCAAAGTAGCTCCAGAGAAGCAAGCCTGGAGCCACCGATGGTCCGCCGACATAAAGCTTGGCAAAAAGGAGAGATAGATTATCTTGGTGCAGACAACTTTGAGTCATTCATTGGACCGGTACTGGTATCAGCTCCCGTGGACCGGCGGTTGGCATGGGAACGAGGTGAAATAGACTACCTAGGAGGTGATAGTTACGAGATGCTCATTGAACAATTTATAAGTGACACGTTAAACATGCACATCTTGGACGAAGATGACAACAATGCTGATGACAATGATATTGAATCATGATCCTACTTTTAGTAGCAATAACTTTTAGCACATTGAAATTACTAATAGACACACTATTACAATAGTGTGTAAAAAATTTTGTATTAATTTTGTTGACATAAAATTTTGCCCTCACTTTGTAACTGACCATAACGGAAGCTGACATTGCTTTGCACACTTCAATAATAAAATTGTGTTGAGGAATGAGCAAACAGTGATGGTAATGATACTTTTATAATGCTCTATGCATATACAGTATATATATATTATTGTTCTAGTATGTATGTAAGCTTATGGCTTGGAATCTGTTTGAGAATTGGTGTCTAAAGCTTGCAAACATTCATGACTTGTTATAATTCATTTTCTAGAATGTGTTTTATCCATGCCTTCCAGCCACCCTCCAAGTGACGAGCCCTAAATATAAAAGTACACAAAATTAATGTAGAATATTTCTTTTGAGGGAAAATTTTTTGGACATCCCTATGACCTTTTATTTCTATCTACTCAAAAAATCAACTGACGCATACAAACTTTGAGTACAAGCATGCTGGGATGGTACTATTGATACCTAACTTTATTTACGGGGACTAACATTTACATTAATTTTGTCAATGCAGTTGTTCACTGGCAGCTAAAAAATGTAAATTTTCTGCCAAACTTTGTAAATGTTAATCTAAAATACATGCGGTATTATGCCACACTCAAAGGTATATAGTTTAACATGTAAGATACAATTGGATATATATTACAAAATTTGTAGTGGCTAAGAGGGAATCTCACTTGGTGTATCCCAGTTGGTGAGCAGTGGTCAGGGCCGTGTGACTTCTTATGCCGCGCAGGCAATGGAACACAATGTCATTGTCAACTTTGTCAGGTTGTGGGTGGCCGTATTTTAGCTTGAACTCCTCGGGACTGAGTGTTAATGCTTCTTCAACTTCACCAACTGCACAAAGGTACATAAAAATTATATGTACACACATGCTCGCACGCGCACACATACACACACACACACACACACACACACGTGGAACATTGATGGCGCCATTAAAGCAGCCATGATAACGCAATTCTTCTGGTTCCCGGACATCAATTAATGTAAGTCTTTCTCGTGATGATCCAAATTCTTCGACATTCATATTCGCCCAAAGTGGCTCCTGCTTTTCTACTTCAGTCGGAGCTTCAGTGCAAAACCTTTGTGAGTTGACTACAGTAGCACATCGGGTGACGTACATAAGTTTCAGAGCTCTTCGATAATTCCTTCTTAAATAACTCATTTTAACTTCAACAGCCCTCAGTAAACTTGTCAGAATGCGTTATCTTTCGTACAGACTTTGCATTCCTCAGTCGATTCTAATAAATTAATGCAATCTCAGTCGTGGCCAGACCACTAATTTTTTATCGGGCGTTATCGCTTGCACGACCGCTTATACTACTGCAAGCGATAACGCCCTGTAAAAATTGTGATCCGGCCACACGAGACCAGCATGCGGCTAGCAAAACTTTGGTAGCTACACTGAACGCCCTTTGCAAAACTATACAATTAGGACATCGGGTTAGTCGACACCGTTACTACAATGGTCATCAAGTGCTTGTTGCTAGTGACTCGAGTGGCGCTTATGTGAACCTCAGTTTTGTTACCGTGACACGATTTAACGGATCTACTGTAATGTTTAACGCGT